>LTAE01001087.1:0-18483 GCA_001647135.1 Pontederia paniculata | reverse complement strand
CTCTCTCTCTCTCTCTCTCTCTCTCTCTCTCTCTCTCTCTCTCTCTCTCTCTCTCTGATTTGTTGTTGGCTCTGTTCAAGTTCCAGATTGTCCAAGTAATTGAGTATTGTATCGTATGATTTTTGCGTGCACAAAGTGGTAGAAGCTGAATAATTAAATCGCTATTACTGTAAGTCGACAGATCGATTTGCATCCATATTACAACATAAGATGTTGGGAATGCTGCTCTCAATTAGTCCATCATACCTGTGCGTGATTTGCCCGGTGTGACGCTATAACAGATCAAAACCAAAACCTGCATAAAGCCAACAATTAAAGGCCAATTGAGGGATTGCTTACTAGTCACTTCCTTTCTCCTGTTTATGTTTTGCCTAATCTATAAGCCTTCGTTTGAATGACGGGTTAGGGATGGACGTGAAGAGTTACTAATGGATGGATTGAAAAGGGTTATTATAATTCACGTTTGCATATTTTATTTTTTGATGATATAAAAGTTATAGAAAATTATGGCAACCCTTAAAGACATCATATTTTCAAGATATCAACCAAGTTTATATGTAATTTTGCTAACTTTGAGTAGAGATGTTCATCGAATCAGATCGACTCGATGAACTCAATCATTCGAATCGATCCGATCTCAATTAGGTCGAGTCGGATTCGAACTGACTCGATCATCAATGAATCGTATATGAGTTTCAATTTTTTAAACCCGAACATATATTTTTTTTATTGAATTTGAACTAATTTATTTTTGATAAAAATGTTATATTACTTTAAAATTAAAATATATTAAAAAGTTATATTTTATATTCTTTAAAATATTACAAATCTTTGAAAAATATATTTCTTTCTTTAAATAAATATAATTAATGTTAAATATTTTAAAAAATATATGAAAAAAAGCAATCAAGTAAAGTGATAATCCAACCCGATTCAATCCAGCTCGATGAAGATCGAATTAGATTAGATTCGATGACTAACGACATAAATCAACCTGAATAAAATTAATCGAGTTGAGTTGGATCTGGGATCGGATTGTGATTGACCTGACTGGTGAGCGCCCCAACTTTGAGAATACTAATGTATACATCTTTCTTCCACAACCAAGCTAATTTTGTTGTAGCTGAGTAGAACCGATTTGATTATCCAGCAAAACAAGGTTGATGAACGGAGCACAAAAAACAATTAAATGTATAACACTGTATATAGTGTACATATTAGATGAAAGTAGTGAAAGATGTCAAAATCATCGCTACATGCATGTCTACTCCACAGTTATTTTTGGTGATTAGTCCAACTGTAAGATATTTACTCTTCTCCCTTCCTTTGTTATGTTACAACTATATCTAGCTCAAAAGAGGAAACGGAGGACATCGACTTGGCGCTCAACACTAGGATGGAACTGAAGCGATCACGCATCAGCAAACGTCTATGTCCTCCTCAACCACCGGAACTCAAGAGCAAACCCAAGGCCGAAAAGATTACTCGAAATAAAGGTAAAGGAGAGTCTGGTGATATGTCTTCTTCTAACCATGTTGTTGTGCAGACCCCAGGTGGGATGTCGGTTGCTCTAGATCTGAACAAATGAAGCTCATCGCGTGGAACTGTCGGGGGGCCTTCAGAAGCAAGATTCGGGACCACCTCATCGACCTCGTGAAACAACATCATCCAGATCTCTTGGTATTGTTGGAGTCTCATACAAATCAAGAACATTCATCTGGGCTTCAGAAGCAAGGTCCGAGATCGCCTCACCGACCTCGTGAAACATCATCATCCGAATCTCTTGGTACTGTTGGAGTCTCATACAAATCAAGAACATTCATCTACTGTCATCAATCGCCTAGGGCATGCATAGAAGGGCTACTTCTGTGAAGGTAGAAGCTCTTCTGGTGGCATTATTTTAGCTTGGAAGAATGCTGAAGTGCGGGTAACACCAATCATCTCAAACTCTCAATACTTACATGCAGTGGTTTTCCTATGACGACTTTTATTTTGTATTAACATGTATATATGCTAGCACCCAACCCCTTACCCGAGCCGCTCTTTGGCATGACCTTTCTAAATTTAAAGCTGAGGGTATCCTGTGGGCACTTGTAGGTGACTTGAACTCTTGTATAAACCCAGAGGATAAGAAAGGGGAAGTACCTTTTAACTAACCAAATCAATCTGCCTTCATAGGAAGCTCATCTCACAAGGATTAATAGATCTGGATATGGAGGGTGGGCAATACACATGGTGCAACAATAGGAAAGGACTAGCCAGAATCTTATGCAGATTAAATAAGCTAATGTTGAATCACCTTTGGATGTTAAGATTTCCTAACTTATCCCTCAAAGCTCTAGTTAGATGTGCTTCGGATCATTCTCCCATACTGTTCATAACTGAGAACCAAATCAAGAAATCTAGGAGCTTTAAATATGAACATTTTTTATTTGATTACACAGAGACTAGGAAAATTTGTCAAGAAGGTCTGGGATACAAAGTCAACTGACACTAGTATACATGAGGCCTTAGACTCCATTAAACATAGAACCTTGCACTGGAATAAGCATACATTGGGACTTGAGGAGAGGGCAAGGGATGTTAAATTAAGAATATCTACTCTTGAGTCTAAAGATGAGGCCCATGGACTATTAGAGCAGGAATTAGGACACTTGGTAGCTTATACCATCAACATGCTGCCTACCTTAGGCAAATAAACTTGAAATGGTGGAGTAAATCTAGGGTCAAATGGGTTAATGAGGGAGATAGAAACACCAAATTCTTTCATATTAGCACCATGATTAGGCACAAACGAAACACAATTACTTCCTTGTTAAACTCTCAGGGTCAGTTCATCACTACAGAACAAGATAGTCAGAAGGCCTTTGTAGAGCATTATAAGAACCTCTAGCAATGCAACCCTCATACACTCATTGATAGCACTGACTGACCTAATCTACCAAAACTTGAGGAATCTGTGACATTACCTCTTAATTCACCAATCACCCCTGAGGAGATAAAGAATGCTTTCTGGTCCCTTCCCCTAGGAAAGACACCAAGCCCAGATGGTTTTACTTTAGAATTTTATAAGAGATATTGGGACATCATAGGTCAGGACATTACTACACACATCCTACAGTTCTTCCACTCTGGGGTTATGCCACCAGAATGGGCCCAAACCAGCCTTGTCTTCATCTCTAAGAAGCCAAGTCCTTCTACAATTACAAACTTTAGGCCTATCTCACTTTGTAATATAATATATAGAGCAGTAGCTAAGATACTTGCAACTAGACTTGAACCCACACTTCCAATCATAATTGACAGAGTCCAGTCTGCTTTTGTGGCTAACAAGAATATTCATGATAATGTCCTGGCTATACAGGAGGTATAAAAAAGGCAGAAAAAAAACTATGATTCTCTATGACAAAAGGCAGAAAAAAACTATGATTATTAAAACTGATATAGCCAAAGCCTTTGATCGTGTATCCTGGGAAGCCTTAAATCAAATCCTCAAGTTAATGAACTTTCCTAGTAAATTCATAGAATGGATTATGACATGTGTAAAATCTCCTAGTTTCTCTTGCCTTATAAATGGATCACCCTCTCCTTACTTCACTAGTCATATGGGCATTCGACAGGGTGACCCTTTGTCTCCTTACCTCTTCACCTTAGTAACTCAGGTTCTCTCTACCCTTATGAATCAAGCTGTAGAAAATGGACAAATTACACCATATAGAGTGGGCACTTTCTCTTTTAGCCACATCTTATATGCTGATGGTCTCCTTATATGTGCTGCTACCACGGTTAAAAACTGTAAGAGAATTATGGAAACTCTTAAACTCTATTACATCCTCACAAATCAACAAGTTAACCCACATAAATATGAAGTATACCTCCCACCAGAATTATGCCACTCAAGGAAACAAGCTATCAGGAATACCCTTAGTATCAAGCAAGGTTCTTTTCCTTTCTCATACTTAGGTACACTCATATCCTATAAATACATTCCTATAAGTATGCAACAACATCTGGTGGAAAAAGCATCTTCTTGAATCACAGGTTGGAAAATTAACTTGCTAAACATGGCAGACAAATCTACACTTATCAAATCTATTATCAACACTTTACCTAATTATTCTCTAGGTGCAACTTATATTGCAGGAGGTATCTTAGACACACTTGAGAAGATTTCTAGAAACTTCCTCTGGTCTAAAGATGGAGGAAAGGGTATGCACCTCATTGATTCAGCCACTGTCCAGCTGCCAAAGAACTGGTGTGGGCTTGGTATCCGGAATACCCAAATGGTTAGAACATCTCTGCTTGCTAAAAAAGTGCTTGTTGTTCTCAATAGCTCTGATACTCCATGGGTGCAGTTGGTTAATAGTAAGTATGGTAAGATTCATCCCTGGAGTTCCCATCCAAATGGGAAAAATTTTGCTTGGTGTTGGCGTCTACTTTTAAATGTTCAGCATGACATTAGGCATGGCCTCAAGAGATACATTGGTAATGGTTTATCAACTAACATCATGCATGACCCTTGGATTTTCTACATACCTTTAAATTTCAAGCCTACTTTTGTTAATGTTAATGCTCCCTTAGCATCTATGTCTTTTCATGATCTCATCATTGATGCACAATGGAACCACTCTCTCTTATATGCTTACTTTGGAGATGCTGTTATTTTTGCTATTTTCATTTCCCCGCACGCCAAGGATGATAAGTGGGTATGGACTATGGACACTCATGGAAATGCAACAGCCAAATCTATTTACAACTCCTTGTGCCGCCAATCGTCCGCATTGCAGGGATTTGGAAGGCCAAACTGAAAAACTGTGTGGACCATATCAATCCCGCCAAAAATTAAATGTTTTCTTTGGAAATTGACTCACTCGAGGCTACCCACTAAGGATTGGCTTGTTCGCTTGCAAACTGGAGTCGATCTCTCATGTGCTTTGTGTGGTCGTGAACTTGAAACTAACTGTCATCTCTTCTTCTCTTGTACTGAATCCCGTCAATTTTGATCGATGTTTCAAGATAAGTTACAATGCAAATTTAAGTTTATGGGAAATTGGGGTGAAGGGAACTGGGTGAATGAAGGAATGGACTTAGAACCTCAATCTAGGCTACAATTCTTTTTTATCTTCTTTTTCTCACTCTGGGGTAGCTAGAAAATGTGAAATGATGCACATTTTAGATCCAAAAGGGCAATCATCTATGTAGTGTGGACTAGAACTTTGGCAGGGTACTCTGAGTATGCAAGTTCTCACTTAACTGAGGCATATCGCCCCCAAGACTCTACATGGATCTGGTGGGAGCCCCTTGCGTCATCCTGGGTGAAGGTTAACTCTGATGGGTCCTTCACAAACCATGGAGCAGCAGGGGATGCGGGTTTTATTATTCGATCTTCTGGTGGGGTGTTTTGGGTGCAGGTGCTCTTCGAAGAGATGCATACACGGTTCTGGCAACTGAAGCATGGAATGCATTATGCGGAGTGAAGAAGTGCAAAGAGCTAGGATATAACAATGTGATCCTGGAATCAGATGCTTCTACTCTTGTGCAAATCATCAACAAACGTGCATGTTGTCCTTGGCCATTGTGGAGTATTTTGAATGAGTTCTGGCATGTATAACTTATTTTGAAAATTTTAAATGTGTACATTGTTTCAGGGAGACTAATGGGGCGGCAGACCTTCTTGCTAACCTGGGTAGGGCTCGATCTTTTGATCTTTTTTGGGAGGAGATCCTCCTCCGGAACTCCAACCCATTTTGTATGCTGATCTTCTAGGTGCTTATATCAATAGATAACAGTTTTCTTTTCAAGAAAAAAAAAGTTCATAAGAATCATCAACGCAACTAGCAACTTTTATTTCAAACTGTAAAAGGGTGGGTTAGTCGTCACCTGAAGGGCAAGAGTTTCACATCATACATCAAGAGACGGAATTCAAGAAAAAGTATACAATTTGATCAAGTTACTCGGACATGTAAGTTTGATTTTAAGTTGTCTAAGTTGATTTATGTAAGAGAAAAAAAATGCAACAAGATATTACAGCATCACTGGTTCCCTTATACTTGTAAATATATGCTCACTTACATCCAATGTACTTACTAATAAGAGCCAAACTAACTCGATTATTGTTAGGAAATGCTACCTGGGAAGAAGCTGTCTATATATTTTCAGATCTAGCAATATGACTCCAACACAGAATCAGACAAAATTTTCCCCAAAGTCAAACTGCTGTTTGTCCATAATGGCAAGTTAGTCATCAATAATATTCCTTCAAGTTCTTGATTCAGAAAAGGAGGATGAACCACCTCTCATGGATGTTCTCTGTGCCGCAGATTAATAAGAACTCGGTACATGTTTAACCGCTGACTAGTATGACCTATCCATCACAAGCATATCGACTTTCATATCTAAAAAATTTCATTGTTAACATCTAATTCTCTGGCCAATTTAAATAGTTTATTGGAGTTGTGCTCAACTCCCATGCTCCCTCCTCTAGTTCATCAAAAAGCTGGCTACTTCCCCAGCTAGAGAAACCCAAAAAGAACCAGTAATCATTGGTGGAATCCTTTCCTGATTTGATCTTTTGAATTATCAACCCTGTCGCTACTGGATTCCCGAAATAAACATCTTTTGCAACTTTTGTGTATCCATTGGTTGCTTTCCGGGCCAAGCTGACAAGAGGCAATGTTTCAAGTCTTACCGGACCTCCATAGGAAAGAGGAGAGTGTTTCAGAGTCTCTAAATTCCTGTCTATCTCCTTAAAGATATCCCAGCTTATACGCTTGTTAATAATCACACCTTGAAAACCATGATCTTGGTCTGCAGCTACTAAAAGCACCGTGGAGTTTTCGAAGGGAACGGTATTAAGAAGCTTATCAGTGGCCACAAGAACGGATCCTACAACTATAGGTATGCCCTTAGCATCAGAGTTGATTGATTCATATGATTCTACTGCATTCTTGGTTTCAGCACTTGCTGACTCATCCGAAGCAACTTTGATGCTTTCCTCTTCAGCAGAATCGGGTTTCTCACTAACTGACAAAGTAGATACACGTGATCCTACTCCATTCCCGCTTTCCATCCTCGATGCAGTCCACAAATAGCCTAGTAAGTTCGGGAAATGGGAAAGGATCAGATTTTTCCTACATTTGCGAATGATTTTCTGCGAAGAAAAATCCATAAAAGAAAAGGCAAAATATAATTTATTTCAAGGCTAAGCAAAGATATAAATTTATTTCTGGTCCAGGACATATGACAATTCATTACTTCATGTATCAGCTTACTGGCAGGATGACAGCAAGGTCAGTGATTCCTGCTTGTTGTATAAACTTATGTCAATGAAATCAATTATCCAATTCACAAGGAACATAAATGATACCTGATAAGTGAAAACACGACATGCTAAATGATGACTACCACCAAAAAATGTGCAACATGTATTGTCTCATGCCTTAAGAAAATAAATGTGGTAACCTACAGGAAGCTTGGATGGAACTTATTAAAAAATTATAAAAGTCAACAGAAGATATTTAGGAATAATGTGCAACATAGAGTAAAATCGTCATTTCATAATTACTAAAAAAGGTTAACAGAAAAACTAATGAAATTGTAAGTTTCTATTCAGAATTAGATGCAACAAAAGTTATAATTTACGGAGTGTGAAGGAAATAACCCTTTTTTTTTTAAGAAGCCAAGAACAAAAATGATGGATAAACAAGAAGCTTTACTTTTTACTTTTTTGTTGTACATAGATTCGTGGGACCTGAAAGTAACTACTACCTTTATGTTTACGTAGATAGTGAGAATTTCTTCCATGAGATTCTAGAAATTCAAATACACTAACAACTGACATTTCTCCTCCATATGTAATGGCACTCTTGTTCTCAGCTGGAAATAATAACAACAATGGATATTGTTCCTTCTGCATCCAATACACAGTAAGAAGAAAATTAGGTGCATACTTAAGAACTTGATCTTGTAGATAGCATGAAAATATAAGTAAAGCATGCAAACATAAATAAACGTAATCAAGATTTTCATTGAATAAATAAGAAACAAGGGAAACCTTCCACTAGACCAGGAAGAAAACTGATAATACATGTATTATGAATCCAAAATAAGAGATGTGGTCTTCTAAGAAGAAAAGTGACCAGGTAGGAGGCTCTGTTACCATAAGGGACATACTGGGTCCATCAATTTTCAGTATATTAGCTAATGTCTGAGGATGTAGAGAAGATATTATCAAAGATATCTCAAAAGATATTTTGCTCAAGATGATGATAGGATGGGATTGCAGCTTTTTCTGTGGGAGATGGAAATCACAGCTTGAGCAACATCATTGCATTTGGAACTCTTCTAGAACAGGAAAGATAGAACGTACAGAGCTGCCTCCTTTCACATGTTTTTCCTTCTTTTAGTTCAGTGGACTATCAGAAAGGGGAAACAACATAGACAAAACTGTTAACGATCAATACAGATTTATGCAATACACAAGAATTTAAGGCCAAAGCCATTTCCACAAACATGAAGTGGAAAGATAGCCCTTGTGCTTGTAATCCAAGATGTTTTTGTTAACAACGACGTCCATTTAATTCTTGTGTAAAGCCAAGATTCAAATAGTAATAAAAGAACAGACCTACCTAGGTCCATTAGTAATACTGAGGATTATCAAGTTTTACAATAATGAAGTTGTGTACCTCACAATAATCAATAACATTGGTCATCCACACTCAAAAGATGATGATGATGATGATGATGATGATGATGATGATGATGATAAGAATAATGATACTAATAATAATAGCTTTGGACGTTTCATACAAGAAACTGGTTCAGCTTCACATTTGCATACACAAATAAATCATATGATCAACCGTCTGATCTGATCTATGGCAAAGTTGAAGAATTTTTTATTAGAGTATGGTTTTAGTTTTTTAAGTGTCAGTTGCCAAAGTGATAGCATTGTGCTTTATGCGCCACAGGTCTTGAACACAATATCAACCTAGTTATTTTTTTTATGTACATGAGTTTCATCCTACTGGGTGGCACAGTTGTTACATTGCTGGACACACCAGTATGATCCATACATGGCACATTGTCATTTCATACGAGGCTAGAGGTAGTTTCAAATTAGAGTGCTGGCAACATGACCACAAGTCATGCCCAAATTATTTCAGCCAATTGCTGCAAAGGAAAATCATAATTAGATCTATCACCTAATATGTGCACAAAGTATGTTAAAGATTCTAAATTCTATATAGAACTACTTCACATTGATTTCCAACAAATATATATTACCTTGCCTAATGGCTTCAAGACCAAACCACAGTCATTATGCGTGCAATCCATTAAAACTATAGATGGTAATTCATCCAACAGAAATTCCTCTTTTTTCTCTGCAAAGGAAAATATGCGTTAGCAGTGGGCATAAACATACATTCTGAAGAAAAATATCCCAGAAGAAGAAAAATAGAATATTTTAAAGACGAAAGACCAATTTTAAAATAATGCAATGACTAAGAAACTACAAAGTAAAAATCAAAACTAATGCAGACAGAAACCAACTACAGCATTTTGCCAGACAGACACAAGCAGTACCTACAAATTTGAAATGTACCGGCTGTTTATCTGCATTACCTTTCGTTTGTATAACATTGCTGTTCTTGAACTGACTGCTCAAGGAGCTCGCAGATCTCCTAAATGCTCGATATACTTCACGCAGGATCAGCTCCATACGTTGACAAAATCCGCACCAAGAAGTGGTAAAAAGTACTAAAACATCCACCTTCCAGGCAGAACCGAAATTATCTGACATAGGAAATGGCACAGTAGTCTCTAGTTCACAAGATTTAATACCTATGACCATTTCGCAAAAAGTGTTTCCAGCCACTTGAGGCACAGAATCAAGTTCATGAAAATCTAGATTCACAAATGGTGGCTTTGCAAGCTCCCTGGAAACTCCTATATTTATTGCTGAACGCCGGTATGGAGTAAGACTATCATTCAGGAATCTATTTATAAAATCAACAAGTGAATAGAAGCCAATTTCCATTTCACCAGGAAAGGTGTAGTGCTGTTGCTGTATGGGGTCAAGAATCACCAACGATGGAATCCTGGATCCTCCAGTTAAGCCCTTTAAGAACCGATAATCACCGTCTGAAAAGAAAAAATAGCCCATGAAAGGCCTGGAAAGGCCATGCAGCACATCTGAGCTTGTTAACTGTACAGATCTCTCAATTCTTTCCCTATTGTTTCCAAATAAATTATTGGAAGAACTATGCCCAAGATCTGATGGAGTAGGTGACTCCTGCTCCACAGGATGATTATTTTGATCATGACATGAGGATAACTCAGATTCTTCTTCACAAGCTAAAAAATTCTCTGCTGTTTTTGATATCCTTGTGCTTATCAAAACTTTGGAGTATGTGGAAGAATCATCTCTGTCACCAACATCACCTGAAGATACTTCTTGAACTCTCTCGGCATTAGGAACAATAACTGCAGGCTCAGTCTGTTGCATGTCATATGATCCAGAAATTTCTGCAGTATCCACTAACCTGTTATCATTTCTGTCAATAGTGTTTTCATCCAAATCTCCAAAAGGTTTTGTCTTGTGATCTTTAATCATGGTCTTGTCACTATTAACCGCTTCATTCTGTTGATCGTTGTCATTTTTTGATGGCAAAGAATCCACCATTTGAACTTCAAAATCATCAGACAAGAGCTCAAAACCAACTTCCTTTGCTATTGAGCTTATTTTTGCTTCTTTAGTCCTCAATGGAGGATTCTTTTGCTGAAGTAGTTGGGTCAGAAGATTGTAGATAGGGTTATCGTGATTCTCAGGGTGACTGTCTTTTAATGAAAAAGGTTCGCCTTCATTAAGTAACATGAAAGCCATATTTTCCTTAATTTGTACAGTCTTTGAGGTTTGAAGATCACTTCTAATTTGATGGCTATGAGGACTTGATAAAGTTCTGCTCCAAGATGTCAAAGAAGCTTTTCCCGAGGAAGCATCAGGTAATACTCTGCTCGATAGACCATTCATCTCGTAAGAAAGCTGATTATCCCGTGCAAACTTTCTGAGAACCTCAAGAGCTAACTTGCTCTCTCCTCTAATTTTTGATGAGTCTGATGATCTATCAATGAATAGAACAATTGAAGGTTTGTTTGCTGGAAATGCAGGCCCAAAGTTGTCTCCATCAACATCAACCTTTGGAACAGAAAATGTAATGGTCTAAATTACTTTTAATATGAGACGTAAATAATCAAACAGACCTTTTTCAAAAAAAAAAAAAAAAATCAAGTAGACTGTAGCTGAATCAATGATAGGAATGAACTTCATTGTAGATAGTCCTATTTGTATCAACTTTTGGATTTATGATGATCTATGACTTGTAGTAACCTTTGAAAAACAAAGTGCAAGTAATAGACAAAAAGGAAGCTTATGCATATAAAACATCTATAGCTTTTTCAGAAGTTTACTGATTGATCTCCCAGCAAATTAGTAGAAGCAAGTCCACAGAAAACTACACCATGGAATATAAAAGATATTGACAGTTGTGAGAACTATATTTTAACTTATAAATTACAACAGCCTCAGCTAACTCTCACAGCCAAAGAACCATGGTTCCTTGTTATGACAAAAACTTAAAAAGCTAAAATTTCCAATTTAACAAATAAATATGGAAAATCATCACAAATGATGTCACCGATTAGCGTAAAGATTGATAAAGAAAATTAATAGTCTTAACGTCTTAATTTCTACCAACTTTTCAACAAGGTATTTTGTCAATGCATTTTCGATTTAACCTTTGTACTCATGTCATAAAAGATAATTAAATAACAATGGTACCTTTCTGTAACAAATTTGGGCACACTGTATCATAAACAAATTGGGGGGCACATAGCTCAAGCATGGTCAACTTTGTGGAATTATGTCTATGAATTAATCGATATGCCACTGGCATACATCCCGTAGAAAATGAACTTGATCATTTCATTTTCAGGTCATAGAAATCAGTCCTGGAACTTTTTATGAAGGGTAGTCCTGAAACTTATTTATTTCAGCATGAAAATAAACTGGATTAAGACATATTGATTAACTACTGTGGTGTCAAACTTGCAGCTCTAAATCAAAAAAGTACCTATGGTAAAAAAAACATACAGGTGGGTGATTCAACCACACACAGGTTTTTGTATGCATAAAAGGCAGCAGCTCAGATGGAGGTGGGAGAAGCAGAAATTAGAGAATTCTATTTTTTAAATATATATGAATTTTCATTTCCTGTTGTATCTAGGATTCGGGAAACAGACCATTTAACTCTCATTCAAATGCTCTAGTCCATATAATAAATAATCTTGAGTTGGGGATTGGATAGTATAGTTTCGTGGGTGCCCACACCCTCTTTAGTTTCTGTTTGCAACACATACACACTTGTACACTCCACAGTTTTGAGTTTCTTTAATACAAGTTGGATGTGTACCCAATCTCAATAGTCATCCATCTCTTCCTTAAAAAATAATAAATAATAAAGTTTATGATTTTGTATCTTTAATCAAAAGTGGATGACTAGACAAGCTAAGTAGTCATCATTTCCTTCATCAAAAATAAGTATCTTGTTTTCGTCATGATTGCTGGCACAACAAACATCAGTGAGCACATTTAAGTGTAGCATATAAAGAGAACCAATTAGATTTCAATTTATGTCAATGAAAGAAAAAGGCATTTTACAGTTTAAACAACTGTACCTCCATAACTGGTGGCGTGTGAGTTTTCAAGATGTTTCTTAGGTCATCACCTTCATGGATTATTGTTAAGCAATTCGGACATCCAGAAAAATTAAGCATAACTAGCCATTTATCTGGAATGCCAACACCAAGGAAGGACAGCAAAGATTTTTCAGATATCAAGCCAAATCTTTGCCTTTCAGGAGGTAAAAAATACTCTCTTGCAGTAGCAATGAACTTAGTGAAAAATGATTCGAACTTCTGAAACTCTTCATTGGAGCAAGACATCCAAAAATCAGCATGTTTATTTTCACTTTCCACTGAAGCACTTTGATTTGCCAATGTATATTCTCCCATAGATGGAAAAGCAGTTAATGAATCATCAAATCTGCAGGTTAGTTCATTTTCTTTGGCCTGATTTATTCAAGATGAAAATACAATCAGTACATTCTATAAATTAGCACATCTTCTCTAATATGATCGATTTTTCCAAAGAATAAGCAACCTTATTGAACTCGATTTGAAGTGTTCCTTCTGCTTCCCTTGCAAGATATTGACTAGTCATCCCAACTGAAACAGAATGTTGCACAAAGAATGGAATTAACCGATGCACTATATTGCATCCTCAATGTAATAAAAGAAAATGACATTAGCTGATGGGTCTTTAGAATTTTAGATGACTATGTCGGAAAAAATGGCATGGAAGTAGGTAACCCTGGATGTTCAATTGCAAATGCCAACTTAAAACCACAGAAAAAATGAAGTTTCAGTGCTGCTTTGTCTAAGTGTATCATACAACCACTCAAAACGTTGGAGCGGTGCACCTTAACTTATGAACCGAGTGGTTTTGAGTTTGATTCCTTGTCAACCAGACATCATATACTCTTTTATTTCATATTTATCTTTTTTATTCGGCATTAACTTGGTAACCAGAATATCATTAGCCTCTAAATAATCAGTTTGAGGCGGGAAAAGTTTTAAACTCCCGACAGTGAGGATTCCAAGTTCAATCTTGAGACCTCATTCCGGAATTCAACCCACTAAATAATTTCATATTTATCTTTCCACTAGGTTCATAGGCCTCGCTTATAACATGAAATGTTTAATTATGAAATCTCTGGTGAGGAAGAAATCGACAACACATTAACAGATATAGCACAAAGAACACCAACCAGCATGACTCAAACTTGAAGGGAAATCTAGAAAGACTAGTAATTCTAGATGTGCATAAAAGTTCATATTGTACCTTCTAATTCTTATAGTAACTAAGTATGTATTACTATTATAATAAATATGACAAAGTAGATGTGATAAATTCTAAGTTGCAGAAAATGCACAGAAAACCAGCAGCCCAGTGTTTAGTAAAGTGCAACCAATGATGGCTCTGAAGCAAATAGCATTCCACAATGTGAAGACTAATCGACATATTTCCTTGAAAGGTATTGACATTTTTTTTTTGAGAAAGACAAACTGACATATTTAGTTTCTTCTAAGAATTAAATTATGAAACTATTTTTTTAAAATAATTTTAAGACTATTTAATTTGTTATCAACATGCAGTGGCTTTAACAAAAGATTCTACTTTGAAAATAAAATGAGGGTTAACCTACAGGGATATTCGTCTTACATAAACTAAAGAAGGCTTGAAAGATGTGTCATCAGTAGGCAAAGTAATAAGTTCAGACGTCAAACCATTCTTTGAATGATTTTGTGAGGCTAGAGAAGTGGCAGGGTTTCCCTTGTTCTGTTTGTTCAACAATTTGGCAGACCATCCACAGAACTCAAGTAGGAGAACAGCTTTATCTGTGGAAAGAAAAAAACTCTGTAGCTCTTCGAGTGTTTGCAAGCTCTTCAAAGGAATCTCCTCATGCTCAAGTGTCAGAAAATAATAGATTGCAGATAGTACATTTTGCGCTCGAAGCTTCCCGTTATATTTATATGACACAGAATGATGGTAATAAAACAAAGTAATCTCATCAGTGGAGCCAAGTACATCTGCTAACATCTTCTCTGAGTTCATATAAACAATCATTAATTTTATAGAGCCGAATTCTTCTTTCCTATTAGCCACAAGATATCCCAGCTCCTTCCTTAGAGATCGCGACTCACCAGACCCTGCACATTAAAAGGACAATTTATCAAACATTGATCAATAAAATAATTGTCGAACTATGTGCCAAAAAGAAGCTTCAAATGTATTTACTAATATGTACTCAAACATTAAATTATAGAAATTAACTACTTTGACCTTTTGGGGAAAAAAAGAGATTGCAATACTATTATTGATAAATAGTTAAGCACAAACATCTCTTATTTATCAGTTCATTTGATATAATTACGATTAGCATCATACAATCGCAGTCTCATAATATCTCTGACTGTGTACTGCATAAGTGAACAGGATAACAATTTCCCTCTCTAAATCTTAATAAAATATGACAAAGAAAGACAAATAACTCTAACATTGAGAAGAAAAGCACAACCACTGATTTACATAAGATTGACAAATACTCAGTTCAGTAGTGCATAATATCAGAGATCAAATTTCCAAATTAAGAAGTAATATCAGAGATCAAATTTCCAAATTAAGAAGTAATTTTATATTTGTTTTGAACTAAAACCCTAAGATAATGCTCAACAAAGACGCCCAGTAACCACATTCTTCAGACAATCTTATATGGACATCCTTGTGCACGATGCTCCAATGATCCAACGTTGCTGGAGTAGCGAAAGATCCCGTCTTCACTGAAATTTGCATCTTTTTTATATTCAAATTGAACCATATTACCAGATGCACTTCTAAGTAGTTGACTAACTCTAGTTGACTCACTAGAGTATGATTCTGGATCAAAAGAATTCTTGTTGCAAAAACTTTTCTTTACACTGTATTGATCTCAAGAGCGGAAACCAACAATACCGATTCAATAACCTAATTTCCGATGAGAAGATTTAAATAATCCCATGCACCAATAGGGAAAAAAAACTCCCGTCGGAGCATTTGGTTGATCAAAATTCTAGAAACGCTTGCGCAAATTGGAAAGATATAAATTGGGTAAAGGAGAGGTAGACAGCTTACAAGGGACGGTGACCATGAGGAGGATTTGGGGATGGCGTCGGATCTGAGATGAGAAGTTCTTCTTGGTGAGAACCTGCCACTCCCAAGTCGTACGGGAGCCACCGCCGCGACCGTCGCCGGCGGCGGCGGAGGAATCAGCTCCGGCGTCGACAAGGGCATTGGCCAAGGACGCGAGCAGAAGAAGCGACCAGAGGAGTAAACCCGCGCGGAAGAGCTCTGGCATGGCTCTGCTGTGCGATCTCCGGACCGCGAACGCAGGTAATGTTTGGTAGAGAGAGAGAGAGAGAGAGAGAGAGGTTTTGAAACAACAAAAATACAAAATGAGAGAAAAAAAAGAGAGAGTGGTGGAGAAATAAAATGGGTTGTTTTAAGGAAATATTTTTTTTAACTATATAATAAATTAAAAGTTAATTAAGATATAAAAGTTACAATTATTTTCTTTTATTTTTTTAAATTACAACAAAGATTAAAGATGTAATTGGATAAAATAAAAGTTGAAGTTGACAGTAAAAGTGAACATATTTTAGTAGTTTGGAATAAGTAAATGGGTACCTTTTTTTAAGAAAAGGTAACTTTAATTAAGCTATAAAGCCAACAAAATCCGAGTACGAGGATGCCTTGAGGCGGGTCACCCTCCCAAAAGTTATCGCTTTGCGATTGTCGACCGAGTCGCGCGAGGAAGTCGGCTGCGTCATTGGCACAGCGAAGTACATGAGTAAAGTCTAAATATTCAAAGAGCGGAAATAGATTGTAGATATCATCAAGCAGATAGCGTATGCGCCATGGTGGGTGGCTTCGACTTGTGACACAAGGCCTGAATGAGGATTTCACAATCCGATTCCACGACCAATTTTCGTATGCCTCGGCGATGGCATTCCAACAGCCCGACGCACACTCCCCATGCCTCGCTCTCTAAAGTAGATTGGAAGTTGTGATGAAAGGACCCTACACAACAGAAATTAGTGTTAGCAGACCGAAGAATAAAACTTGCTCCTCCCACCTCACCGGGTCCAGTGAAGGACCCGTCCATGTTTAGTTTGAACATGGACTGAGATGGGGGCTCCCATCGTGCCTGCCTAGAGGCCGTGGGGGTGGACCTCTGAACACAAACTGAGGTGGGGGCTCCCATCGTGCCTGCCTAGAGGCCGTGGGGGTGGTCCCCTCATAGTTGTGGATTGGAAGTTCATGATAAGCCGCCAGCGCCCGCCTCCAAACCTCGGTTGCGGTTGCCGATTTGAAATTAAAATGGATATCGTTTCTGAGCCTCCAAATTCCCATTAAGTAGTGAGCAAAAAGAGATAAAAAAAAGGAGGTACGAGATGAGGAGGATAGGAGGCTGCCTTCGATGACCCAATCTACAGTCCCCCATGAAGACATTGTAGACTAAGAGCAAAGAGAAACATCAAAACGAGTTAGCATATCTTTTGTTAGTATTGAAATTGTAGACTAGTTTCAGATTGAAAGATGCGCCAAAGTTGCAAGGAGAAGGAACATTCAAAGAACAAATGTATATTAGATTCAATGGAACTTCCGCAAAGTGAGCAACTAAGAGCAAGAGAAACATCAAAACGAGTTAGCATATCTTTTGTTGGTAGCCTCCGGTGGGAGAGCTTCCAAAGGAAATGGTGAAGCTTTGGGGGAACCTGTATTTTCCAAATTATTTTACAAACTAGCCTTCCAGCAAACCTAGGGGTGATGGTAGGCTTGCTCAAAAATTCATAAACAGATTTGGTTGTTGCCTCTCCATAGAGGTCAAGCTCCCAAATCTAGCGATCATCATAGGGGTTAACAGGTAAAGGAATTGAGCATATTTTAATTACAAGACACGGTGCAAAGCATTCATAAAGCATGGGTAAGTTCCAAGAGTTATCGATGATTAAATCAGCAACCAGCAACGAGGGAGTGCAGTAATTAGCATTTACAAAGGTAGGCATAGCACATAAAGGAGTATTGAAGATCCAAGGATCTGTAAGGGCATTCGTGTTTGCTCCATTGCTAATAAGTTTGATAAAACCTAGTCTGATCCTCTCCATTACCTGCAAAATAAGTCTCCAGCATGGTGAGTATTTACGATTTTCATGTAGGATATCTAATGTCCACGAGTGAGGATAAGTGTATTTACTAAGCATCAGTCTTGTGATAAGGGAATTGCCTTGACTAAGCAAGGATAGTATATGTTTGTTTAGTAAAGAAGCTCCAACAATTCCTAACTGCTTGATACCAAGTCCTCCAAGATGAGTAGGCAGTTGCATTGTGTACCAGTTTACTAAGTGAGCACCGACTTTGTCACCTGTTGATGACCATCAAAATCTTCTAGAGAGCTTTTCTAGAGATTCTATAAGGCCAAATGAGAAATGAATTGAGGCTAGAGTATGTGTAGGCAGAGAGTTTAGAGTGGATTTAATTAAAGTGGTTCTGCCAGCAGGAGTGAGAGTTTTTATTTTCCAACCTGCAAGTTTCATATGTGCTTTGTCTAGGACTGAATTGAGTTGCTTGTTTGTGACTAACTTATGTGATATAGGTACTCCTAGGTATTGAAAAGGAAAGAATCCATAATTAATGCCTAGAGTGGACTTAATTGCATTTTTCCTTCTACTATTGAATTTAGGAGGGAATATATGGCAGATTTTGTGAAGTTAACGTAGGATCTAGATGGCACCAAAAGGGGGGGGGGGGAATTGGGGTATTAAAAA
>LTAE01001086.1:44927-62753 GCA_001647135.1 Pontederia paniculata | reverse complement strand
GTGGTCGCCTGCATGAGCCCGTGCCAAGGGTTGGGCGATGACCGGTCTTGCTGCGCTGGGCAGTTCCGGGGACCCCAACGCTGCAAGCCCACCGCTCTCATGGACTTCTTCAGGGCACAGTGCGGGAGAAGGGCCGTGAGTTTTGAGTATGATTCCAACTACGTTTCTTGCGCCCGGGACACGAATTATCTTGTGACCTTCTGCCCCTAAGGCTTTATTTGGGAACTAACTAATGGATACGTGATAATGGAGTATAAGATGGGGTGCTAGAGTGTGATAAAGTGTGGTGGATTATTATTAAACCCATGTTTGGATAAAATTTTATGATGGTGGGTGTGTTAAACTAAATCATGACATATTTGAATAATTTAAATAAAAGTCATTTATATCCTTTATTATATATTACTATTTATGACCCTTAATAAATATAGTATTATTATGTATTTATTTAATTTATTATAATATTTATATATTTATCATTATTTATATTTCTTTATATATTTTTTCTCTTATCTTTAGTATTATTTTTCTCTCAATGTATTTTATTTCTTTCACAATATCCTTATCTTTTTATTTTTTTTAAATAAAGATAAAAGATTGAATATGATAGATAAATATAAAAAGAGTGACAAAAATTATTATTATTATTATTATTATTATTATTATTATTATATAAATTAAAAATATTGTTCAAATGACAATACTTTGAGGTGCTAAAGTAAAAATGATCATAAAAATAATTGTTTTATCTCAAATTTAATAAAAATGACTAATTTGAAAAAAGAACATTATGATGACGTAAATATGATAAAAAATTAGTCTGAGGAAAAACAAATATGAATGAATAAAAGTTAGACAAATGTAAGTATTAAATAATTATAAAATAAGATAAAAAAGTTAAACCAACAAATGAACTCAAGTCAAATATTTTTCTATCATAAATCAAAATAATATAAGGAAGAATATTATTTTAAATAAATTATGATATAATTTTAAAAAGTTATTTAAAGAGATAGTTTTGCCTAAAAAAATTTATTTCTCCTAATTCCACCAACTTGATGGAATGAAATATTTGAGATTTGGAGACATGACTCACCATTCCAAACCCCATATGACTTTAATATTTTCTTAGTCAAGCATGATTTAACTAACATCAGTCACTCATCTTTCACCTTACTCCCCATAATACCTCAATCCAAACAAAGGCTACAACATAGTTCGCTCGAACTGATTTGTTAGGAGTAGTTTGGTAAAAAGAATAATAGTCCAATACGATTTTATTCTACTTTAGTTGGCTAAAACAGTTAAAAATAGTAAAGGTAGAATTTATATTTTAAAAAGTGAAGATTTTAAATATCAAATAAGTGGAATTGTCTATTCTTTATGAAACAATTAGAATATTAATGATTTAATTATCATTCATTTATGAATTAATTCAAACCAATAATATAATGTACACTAAGAAATTATTTTGCACTTGGCACAACTATAAACGCTTTACAAATATTATTGTTGATTATATATATGAAAATTTTAAATTGCAGAAGTTAATCATTCTTCTATATACTTTCTTTTTTAAAAAATAGTAAAATTACATAGTTTGGATTATTTTGTATTTTTAATTTGATTCATCCATAAGCTCTAATATACTGAGTGTCGGGCAGTTGATCAACAGCATATAAATTGGATAATTAAAATGAATTAAATAGAGTTGTTTAAAATAAACTTTGGAATTCTTCATATATTTACTCATCAAAATCTTCACTAATTTTTTTAAACGGTTTAATGTAAAGTGAGAAAGGAAATGGCTACTTTCCTGCTTCCTCTTTTTTTTTTTTGCTTTGAGTGAGTAGTAAAATTATTAACATTTCATAAGAAAAATCTATGTATAGCCGAATATTACTTTGATAAAAATATAATTGACCTCTTTGAAAAACTAACATGTTACAAAGAAAAAATATTTCAAAATAGAAGGCATATGGATTCTTGAGATAAATTAATTCATTGGTCATTTGTGATTATCACGATTATTTTTAGTTTTAACCGTTTTGCAATGTTTATTACGAAATTTTATATATGAAAAACGTTACAACTTGAAGAAGTATCAAAAGTTTTTCCAAATAATTAATGATAATTTGTGAACATTTTTCTATAGTTGCATTAACATGTTTTTAATGTGTTCTCTATTATCTTTTATTCTCTATATATAACTTTCATTTTTACTAGCTCTTTTTTTATATGAAGTAAACATATATCACATTGAAAGACCTATCTCTCTCTCCCCTGAGGTGGCGCAAGTGCAACGATGAAATCAGGGATGTAGGGACAGATCCAAAAATAAAATTTAAAGGGGTCAAAATATATAAATTTAAATTATAATAATTTAGGAGGGTCAAAGATTGAATCCTAGACCTAAAATATTAGTCAAAACTAGCTAACTACTAAACCAGCTAAATATTTTTATTTTTAGTTGACATTTATTTTATTTATTGATTGTAGTATACGTATATTTTTTTTATACATCAAAAAGTTAGAGAGGGCCAAGACTATATCTTATATGTGGGTTTGCCCCCAATGAAATACTCTTCGGGCCTCAACTTTTTCTAACCGGTTTCGAAGTTCTCAACTTTTTTTTGAATCACATTGAGAAATGGCATGGTTCATAGATGATAGAACAAAACAACTAAGACACTTTAACAATTGCACCTTGAAGAGGAAAAACAAGAAGATGCTGAAGTACCAAAAATGTCATCAAATAAAGGAGGAATTCTTGTCGTCTGTTCAATAAAAGTATCTTTCGTACTGCACTATGCTAAAAAGCATGCTGCGAAAAAAAAAACAATAAAGAAGTTACAAAAGAATAGGCATGCAAGAGTTTTTTTCTTTTTGCAGTTACACATTTTGCTATTAGGAAAATAAAATCACAAATACTGATTGTTACAGAGGATAAATAACAAAAAAAAATAATGTCCTCAAATGCTTACAAATACAGGTAAAACAGAAAAAAAAAACCACTAAGCTAATCATCCACAATGGTGATGCGTCAATGCCGTTTTTTCTGTGATCAACGACACAAGATGATCAATAATTAAGTAATAACAATTATCAACAGCAGAAAAAAAGATGACAAGTAATGAATTTCGGCATAAATTTTCAGTGATGATGGTTTTTCACACAACCTCAAATAGTATGATAGGGAAAGAATTACATACCAAGATTTATATATAAGATTCAATGTCTAATTAAGTAGGGAGCATCATGCTACCTACGTTTTCAATCATAGGATATTAAATTTACGATGAAAGTTAAATTTTTTATCTCTTAATTTTTTTTCTTCTAAACCTATCCGTCATAGATTAAGAATCTTACGGTTGAATATGTAGGTAGCATGATGCTCCCTACTTAACTAGGAACCTCCATTTTTTTCTTTATATACATATACATATATATATATATGTATATATATATATATATATATATATATAAAAATCAAAAAAAGGAGAAAAAAGATAAATGAGAATGGTGGAAGTAGAAGCCATCTAATGCATGAGAATAATAGTATTTCTATATAATTGTATATCTAAATTAAATAATATAATTAATATTGATAAGTACTAGTAAAAGTAAGATATTGTGATAATATTTATACGCAATGTTTATATAATGAAAAATAAGTCTCATAATATTTATGAGATGATAAATTATTATTAACTTAAATGAGATTATTAATTAATTGTGAGAGTTACATTTGAGGGATGCTATTAGAATGGAAGATAAAACTAAANATATATATATATATATATATATATATATATATACTTCTAATACAAAAAATGAAACATACCTCGTATTGGATGCACAACTTCGTCGTCCTAATTATTGAGAAGTTTTATAGGATAAGGAATCATATAAATTCACTTTTAAATTACCATTTAATACATTATCAATAAATTTTCATCTTTACTTGAATCATTTTCAATAGTATATGTTAGGCTCCACCATCGCTAGCCCAAACTTGAAGTTACTACCAAATATTTGTGTTAAGCAAGTTCAAGTAATATTGAAACTTATTATAAGGAACTTATCGGTTGGATTTACTCGACGTGCCGCCCATTTTCATCTTAATCATTTTTTTAGTACAAATGAAGTAAAATCTAACATTAATGTAGCATCTAACATTAATGTATTTGGTCATCTCATGATGTACTTTATTCTTCACCAAATATATTGCACTCAAATTATGATAACATACTATAGCTTGATCATGATGTAGTTAAATATCTCCATATAGGCATTTTAACTCTTTACAACTTTTGTTAATGTCATTTATTTTACTTCTATAAAAGACAACGTAATTGAAGGCTTATAGAGTAGTTTTCCAACTTATAACAAAATTGTCCAAAGTAAAGATGTAGTGTGTCATTGATATTCTTCCATTAACTTTTGTAACATTAAATTAAAATAATTAAAAACCAAATACTAACTTACATATATAAGATTAATATCAGATGTTCCTTTTATATACGAAAAAATACACTTCGATGCTCTTTCCAAAATTTTTCATGAATCTACTTATTACACTAAGTATATGTCGGATATCAGGTCTTGTGCACACAATAACATACATCAAGCTTCCAATTGTACTAACATGAGGAAATCGAGACATGTACTCTTTCTCTACATCTGAGTAAGATGCGAAAATTGGTGGAATGCTAAAAAAGTACATTAAAGCCATTTCAAATATGGATGAAATTTTTTTAATATAACCTTTTTGAAATAATAAAAGTTTACTCTGTGTGTTGTCCCTAACATTCTCCATTTCCAATATCTTTATTAGCTGCATTAAAATCCTTCATATTGATTTTTTGCAACAAAGAAAATTTTGAAATTCTAAACATTTGATATGTTTCTAATAGAGATAACCATATCAACGTACACGAATAAATATATGATGGAATCATCATCTACCTTCTTGTGAAACACACAATAATAGTAGTGACTTTTGCTAAATCCCTTATTGATTATAAAATAATTAAACATTTTGTGCCATTGCTATGAAAATTGATTCAATCCATCAATGACTTCTTTAATATGAAAAAAAATTGATTTTTCCTTTTTGATATAAAGAACCTCTCCATTTGTCTCATTATGATGTCTTTTTTGTATTTTTCATAAGGTGGTATTCATATCTAGATGTTCAAACTCTAGATTCTAATGTGTTACACAAGCAAAAAAAATTAGATATAGATGTGTTTGACAATTAGTGAAAAAAATTTATTGTAGTTCACTCTCTCTTTCTAATTACAACATTTAGCAACTGCACATGCCTTATTGATACTTTGTCATCATCTTATGAAATTTCAAGTTTCTTTTTAAAGATTTACTTGCAACCTATGACCTTTCTATCTTACGATAATTTAATCAACCCACATGTTTGATTCTTATGAAAATATTTCATCTTTTCACCCATAACAACAATATATTTCTTTATTCTACATATAAAATGATGTCCTTATAAGTTGATGGTTTTAGGGACTCCATCTCTTCAACCACTTTCAATGCATAAACATTCATGTCCTCAAAGTCATATCATTTAGTGGGACCAATTTTTCTGCAAGGACATCCAACAATAATTGACTCCTCTTGTGGTTTCACTTTAGGTTTTTCTTGTTCTAACTAATTGACTTGGAGTGGTCCTCATAAATTCCGTCTGTTTGTTGACACATTCATTTGTTGCATCAACAACATTCGCCTTCGATTGAAGCATCGATCGTCTTATCAAATATTATGCTTATGCTATGAATGACTTTGTGTTATGAAGGAGACTAGATCGAAATGTCTCTTAATTATAATACGATGTTTAAAATGTCTTCATGATTGCAAAACTGATCAAATGTAGACGAACAAAAGTCTAAATCATTGTCAATACGAAAAAATGTCACCTTTTTTGGCGTATGAATCTTCAGCGGAAACTTTTACTACTTGAAAGTTTTGAAAGTCTCGCTATTTTAATTCATCATAATACCGAGAAGATACTACGACTTAATTACAAATTATCCTTATCCATAGGACAATTTGAGTTAATGACTACTATTTTTTATTGGACTTTTTGTACTATATTAAGGTGTGGCGAGAAAGTACTAATATTATGGGAGAAAAGGGCTCATGGTTCTTTTTTTTACTCAAACTTTCTATTGAAGCCTTTAAATTTAGAGATATTTTGATAGTTTATTATTAGATAAAAATCATTTCACATCAATTATATTTGCATTTCATAATTTAATTAGATTACTCATTTTTAAACATATCATGGATATGACTATGAAGGAGTGTTCATCAGTCTCCGAGCAAACCCGATCAACTTTAGTTGGGTTAAAATTTTTTGGATCCAAAAAAACCTAATTTCCATTGGGTCAGGTATCGGGAACCCAATTGTTTTTTTAATATTTATTATTAATTATATTTTCTTAAAAGTAAGATTAAATAGTATACAAAAATTCTTTTACAATGTTTGAAATACTTTTAAAAATATATAGTACTTTATTTGATTTTAATATTTTTAATAAATCAAATTGATTTAATTTGAAATAGGAAAAAATGTTGGGTTATTAGGATTGGGCAAGGTTTGCAAAATTAAAATCTATACTTGAAATGACCAATGATTAGAACTCACCAACTTGAGATTGAATTGGTTTGGATGTTAGATCCATTTGGCTGACCTTACCTATTGAACACCCCTATGTTGGACAACGAAAATCAATACTTTTACATCGGAAGAAATTTATAAAGGTTTAGTTCCTTTTACCACATTCGTTTATTGAGATCATATGTGGGGGAATTTGTTCAACTTTATCATCAATGTCAACCATTTAGAAAAAAATGAAAAGATTTAAAATAATCAATTACAATGAAACATATGCCCCTTATTTATAGGCTTTAAAAGTATTGATTCTCACACAAACTAGAATGCTAAAGTCCCATATGAAATAAAGAAAATCCTAATATAAATAAGAAAAATAAATATGATAATGGAACTCTGAAAAAATGAAAGGAAAATATTTAATAAAATTATAGTCAAACTCCAACATGGTGTAATAATGAATTTTCACATCTAGTTATAATAAATTTTAAAAATGTGTCGATTGCTTCCTAAATTTTCATATATTTGACACATAATTCTTTTTTATTTAGATTTTTTTATTATATTTTATTTGTCAAATGACCTTTTCTAGGTTGCCATCTTGATATCCAAAATCATTTTATCTGATTAATCTAATTTATCATAAGACACATGTTTGTATATGATGAATGAAACTAGTAGGAAAGAGAAATTTTTACAATTATAAAGAATCGAAAACACATACTACTTTCCACTTGAACCCTTCTTATATGTCATATAACCTTTTTGCCCTTACATGACTAACTTATATTAATAATAGATTTATTATTAGTTTTTTTTAAAAGAGGAGGTCATCCTTCCCCTTGCTACCTGGTCGACATTAAAAACCTCAACACTGATCAGGCTTCACACCCCCGCCTTATTGATGATAGAGCAAGGGCGACCACACCTCCCCTCATCCATACCAAGACGAGAGGAGGGGGAGCCTTATGTCATGTTTTCATGCTTCTAAATTCAACATATCTAGAAAAATAACCAAACAACTTAAGTATTTTTAAGCCATATTTTAAAATAAATGTCAAAAAAACCTTTAACGCTTACGAAGGAGAAACAACAGCTCTCCACCTCATTGGTGATGGAGCAAGGGTCATCTCTTCCTCATTTTTCGAACTCTCCTCTCTAGTTTAGAGAGGAGATGGAGGGGGCTACTGCCTCCTCCATAATTATTAAAAATAAAAATAAAAATATAATTCATTTTTTTAACAGCTTAAATTTCAAGTATTGAAATTGTACAAGAGCAGGGTGTCCAAATTCAAATCTCCACGAAACTTGTACTAGAGAAAATAATTTACTCTTTTAGTTGTCCACATTTTGAGATAAATTAAAATTATGAGATTTCCATACATTAAAAGAATATTAAGAATATAAAAATATTACCCTTCACTTTATAATTGTTAGTTGCACTTTTAATTTCACAGCCATATGTCATAAGTTCAAATTTCGGTAAAACTCATATTAAAAACTAATTTTCTCTATTAGTTATTCACGCGTTGAATTTTGGATCAGTCTCACGCATGAAAAGAATATAAAGATATTATTTTTCTTATCTACTTAAGCTATTAAAATAATTGATAATACATCTAATTTAACATGATATAAAAAATAAGAGATCCTAGTTAAAACTTTTGTGACATCACTAGTAATACATATAAAGATATTATTTTCTGGCTTAATCTTTTAAAAATTATTAATAACACGTTTAATAATTCATATATATTTTTAAAATGTTCATAGTCTAAGATAAATTTTCCATTTCACACTTATGTTAATGTCAGAAAATAAGAAAGTTTAGAGGATGTATTGATATTTTTTTAATAAGTTAGATAAGAAAATATATTTTAGGGGAATCAAAACAATTTAGATATCGCCTAATACTTAGTCCCTTCAGCTCCAACTGCAACCGATACCCTATTTAAACCCACGACCGCTAGAGCAAGCAACCTTCCGGCTTCGTCCCTTTTAGCTACTCATCTCCTCCCATGGCACTTGGCAATGGCGATTACCGTCTTCTCTGCTCGCTCCGAGGTCACGAAGACGATGTAGGAGTCTTCTCACCTCTCTTTCTCAATTGGCTTTTGATTCGAATTCCCTTCTCGCATCCCTCTCTTTCCTCTTCCTGGATCTGATGAACTCTAGGGTTCCAAGGACCCTGGTCTTTTCTCCATCTTGATCTCACCCCATTTGGCTAAATTTTAATTTTATTTTCAGGTTCGGAGGATTTGCGTATGCGGGAACTCCGGCATCGCAACGTCCTCCAGGGACAAGACGGTGAGGCTGTGGCTGCCAGACCCGGAGAAGGAGCACGGGTACGTGCTGTCAAAGACGTTGGCGGGACACACAAGCTTCGTGGGGCCGTTGGCGTGGATCCCACCATGCGATCGGTTCCGCGAAGGCGCGATTGTATCCGGCGGAATGGACACCCTTGTGCTGCTCTGGGATGTGGCTACGGGAGAGATCGCCGAGAGGATGACTGGGCACGAGTTGCAGGTCACCGGCCTCACGGTCGACTCTAATGGAGATATACTTTCGTCATCGCTTGATTGGTAGCTTGATCATTTTATGCTACCATGAAATCTTTTGTCTTGTAATGCGTTGTTTCTCTTATAATTACACGTTGGGCATACTCACACCTTACGGATCCAACCTCTCATCAATATTATGCAATAGTGTTAGAAAATTATCCCAAAGTTAATACATTTTCTTGGTCAAACTATTTGATTAGAACATTGGCTTGTGCAATGATTTGTTAGGTCATAATTTAATTTCATTTGCTACTCTTAAGTTATAATTTTATCCGATAGTCAGGAAAGCTTTATATGTAATACCGGCTTTGTAGCTAGAGACTTTAGTTCCTTTGTTTTTAAGCTTATCTAGTTGAGATAGCCCTTTTGATGAATCAAATAGTTTACGACCCATACAGCAAGGGGTGGGCATGAGCTCTCTGTTTTCCCTTGCTCATAGCCTGCAGCTCCTGTTTGCAAGATTACTATACTGAACAATTTTACTTGTCTTTATGTTAAGCCAAGTACGGCGCTGGAGGAAGGGGCATGCTATTGAGTTCTGGGAAGCTCATAAGGTAGCTGTTCAAACAGTTCTGAAGTTATCCGAGGGCGAGTTCATCACTGGTAGTGTGCTTTGATTTCTGGTTCTTTTTAGCAATTAGTTTCTACTTTTTATGTTCTTTTGATATTGACTTCATCTATGTTTCATGAATAAGCGTGCATAGGGGTCATCCAACCATTATTAGAGTCTATTATATGCATATTGTGTGTTCAGCATTTTACCTGTCATTAGCACAGAAGCAAGTTAAGCAAAAAGATGGTGCAATGTTGCTTGCTTTTAAGAAATGTATGAAGCAACTCTCGGGATGAAGTTATGGGAGAGCGGACCACTAGAAATTAGATTTGCATAGGTCATAAACCACTATGAAATGTTTTACTGTCTTTGTTGCTCCATTTCATTTTAAAACTAGGAATCTATTTTATGACAATGATGAACTATGCATTTGACAATGAACTTAGTATAGTATGTTGCATATCAATACTTTTGCAAGTTAGGTTATGGAAAATCAGCTTGTTAGAAATTTAATAATTTTGGATGTATAGATGTGTGCAGATCATAACACGCATGGAACATTTTTACTGGCTTGGTCTTCCTAATTTATTTGGAAAAGAAATTTGATCTTATGATCTTGATAAAAAAAAGTATGGATTTTCAAATTGAACTTAGTGCAAGTGCAATAAACATATATGCGGTTGATTGTAGGTAATTGGATGTTTTGATGACTGCATGCATGGTACAAGTAAAGATTGTGAATATTGACACTGTACTTCAAGTAGGTGACGACAGCTCTTATTCACTGTCTTGATGAAGTAATGACTGGTGAATTAGTAGAAGTTGAAGATGGTATAAAATGAATTGCAGTGAATTTGGAATCAAAGAATGTTGGCATTGTATTAATGGGTGATGATTTGATTGTACAAGAAGGAGATCTGTAAAAGCAAGAGGAAGAATTGCTCATATACCTGTGAGTGATGGTTATTTGGGTCGTGTTATAAATGCTCTTGCTAAACCTATTGATGGTAGAGGTGAAATTTCAACTTCTGAATCTCGATTAGTTGAATCTCCTGTCCCAGGTATTATTTCGGTATGCTTTGTGAGTTCTTATCGATGTCAGAAAATAAGCACATTTGTAAGCCGAAAGCATAACGGCAGTAGTATGGATTGAAATTCGAGATATGTAACTAGGAAAAATAGATACCACCAGGAATCAGGGACGACACGCTTCGTTGCAGTACTCTTCAATATCAAGGGTTCACTTAAGATTGAGCTTTTCAATAGGGTTTTGGATAGTTTTCTTTTTGTTTTGTTTTGGGGAGCTCCGGTCTTCCTCTAGCTCTCCCATGCACACTTACAAATCTCTTTGTTTTTTGCTTAATACAAGTGGATGGCTACTCTACTTGTAGCCATCCTTTCCTCCAAAAAGTATCTGTCTAATGAAAGCCCCATGAGTATGCCAGGGTAGAGAGAAAAGGGGTGGATATGGAAAGGGAAGATGACATGTGGGCATCCAAATGCCAAATTGGTGTCGACCTTTTCTTCTTCTATCTTTTAAGTGGTTCCATATATTAGATTTTTATATGATTTTCAGGAAAGATAACATGTTATGCAGAAAGTATACTGTCTCGTGCCAGATCTTTGTATCAGGCATGGGGAATGAGTTCTCTAAAGCTTATGTATTATATATAGTTCCATTTGATATCGATGAATAAATTTGGATGATCATGAAGTTTGGATAGTCATATTTTCCTATTTTATTTTTTCTTATGTTCCCATGTTGGTATACTATTTTAAAACTCTTGTTGTAAATTTACCTTGGACATGCTAATTTCTCCTCTTTTGTTTAGAGAACTTTCATATCAAAAGAACTTAGCTACTTGACATGTTGCAGGCTGAATAATTTATGATATATTGTAGATATCCATGGTACATTGTGCATTTGGTCACTGCTCGATGAAGATTACACACTGTCATTTATATGTCACATCTAAGTATTATTTATTTTCTTAATACAAATGTGATCCTAACATGATACTTAATATTTTATCTAGCTTCTAGTGATGCAACCATGAAGCTTTGGAGAGGAAGGACTTGTCTCCACACCTTTGTCGGACATGCAGGTTGGTGCCTTGGTGCTTTAACATTCTTCATTCACATTATTCAAATTACTTTTACTTTTAGCAGCAGACAGTTGTGACTTACCTACTGTTGTTGATAAAATAATTTTGCCTTTGTTCTCATTGACTTGGAGATTCCCTTTTTCCTTTTTACATTCAACTCCTTGATTACTGTTATCTGAATTGAATACTTATTCCATTTTATATGATTCATGGCTGCACCATAATCCTACATGTTGTCCCCTAAAAGCAATCCTGCATTTAAATCATCATTTGTGTCAACAATTAATAAATGCTTGTTTTTATGAGGGAGAAAAGGACGACCATCGAGCTCAGTATTAAAACTTTACATGCATGAAAATATAGAAGTGAGTATAAAAAAGTCAAATATCAATAAAAGAGGACTCAAAATATAAACAAGGTGGATACTCCTCAAAACAAAAAACTACCTAACCCCCACTCCTTAATAAAAAATGATGAGCAATATTCTCCACATAACTCCTCTTTCCCCTTAAAATGGTATGGTTGCCCTAAAGCCAAATAGCCCATGTGAAGACCGGGGACGCCATCTGTGTCTATCTCCACCCTTGGCATCCTGGTGCCTCCAATGCTTGAAACGAACAGCAAAAATCGTCTACTGCTGAGGAATTGACATCGATGCTCTGAACCAGTTGCTAGACCTCCATGGCTATGGGGCACTCAAAGAAAAGATGAGCAATGTGCTCATTCTATGAAGCCACATGATGCGTCCGTGCTGGACGCCGCCCATCTCGCCCTATAGATTCTGATGAGGATTCTGCCGTGCTGCAGAAGCTAAGCAAAAATCTTAACTTTGGGCAGAAGATTGGTCTTCCAGATGTATCGGGAGTCTGATTTGAGCACAATCAGTGGAGTGCTTATCGGTAGTAAATGTTGGTACTCTTTCTATGTTAAGAAGTATAAGTATGTATTTTATACTCCTAAAAAAGTTATCTTGTAATCACTATCAATTTTGACGACCTTTGTAAATATTCTTTTCAAACTAACCCCCTCAAAAGGAAAAGAAAACCTTTCAAACTATTTCAAATTGTGTTGAATTGCTGAACTTATTTGAGGGAGATATGTCCTAAGGAAATGTGTGAATATAAAATTTCTGTCTTAGAGGTAGGTTATGTGAGGCCTATGGTGCTTCTCTATTATGCGTGTTTTCATACTTATGATTTCTTTTCTACTAATGTCATAGGATTCAAGTTCTACGTCATGCCTGTTTTTGTACATATTCTTTCTGTTCAACTAATGTCATATGGGACCTATATAGATACCGTTCGGGATCTAGCGATCATGCCTGGAATAGGGATCCTTTCTGCTTCACATGATTGGTAAGTTATACCTTTCTCATGCATTGCATACACTGTGAGTGTTTGATTTATGACCTTTATGTGATATCTCCTGGATATGTGCATTAGTTAGTCAAGACTAAACTTTTAGAAAAAAAAAGACTATAGCTTAACTAAACATGCATGCCAATTCTTTTTGTAGTTTTGTACTCCTTTCATTGTTCATTTATTCTACTAATATGAAATAACCAATTCTATGACTTGCATTGATACAACTATCTAGTATTCATAGACTAGAATAATGTGTCTGTGTTACTTTTATTGATTACTATGACCATTCTTGTTTCTTTTCTCTCTCAAGTAAGGTATATTTACGTCCTTTGTGATTTGGACAAACATTTCTCGTGTCCTATTATCTCCACTAGTTAACTTGAAAAGAGGTTCTTGACTGATTTATGAGAAAATTGATCATGTACGTGATCAGTTAGATGACTTGGGTTCAAGTCTCTTTTTGAATCATCTAATTTGGTTGGGTTTACAGCTCAAAGTCTATTAACAGTTGAGATTTGGTTCATTGTTTTCTTGACTGTATATATCCATCTCGAAGTCTTTTTACTTCGTATGATTGGGCGTGCTTGATTCTTTCTCAGGTATCTAAATTGTCTGTCCAAGTGGCTAGAATTGAAAAGGCATAAAGAGAAAAAAAACTCGAAAAAAAGAAGAAATGAACAAATAGAGAGAAGCTGAGAAGATGAGAGAACACAAAATCCATCAGAGCCATCTGTTCTTGCACATATTTCCATTATTAAATTCCTCGAAAAAGAATAGTTTTCCATTATTAAGTATGAATTACTTAGGTAAAATGATGTGTTGTGTTTCTCAGTGAACATTTTTCCTTTATTTTTTATGTTGTTACATGCAATGAGCATCTGCTTATATGTATCATTTGTGTGATTTTTCTGCCATTTGTTTTGATGAATGACAGTTCCATCAAGTTATGGACATTGACCGGCCAGGTCATACTGGAAATGATGGGGCATACTTCTCTGGTGTACTCTGTTGATGCACATTCATCTGGACTTGTTGCTAGTGGAAGTGAAGATCAATTCCTCAAAATATGGAAAGGTACCTTTGATTATGGGAAAATTTGATTATCTTAGGTGTTTTTCAGTTTAACTTGGACTTTGATTGGTGATGATCAAACTGGCTGAAAGCCTTGAATCAGGGCTTGACAAGACTCACCCTTAAATGAAAATTACTGTAAGGTTGTTGGTTCAGGAATATGATGGCTCTCAGATTTTACGGTCAACTTTCCTTACGTTGTTCATGATTGGGGGACATGATTAGCATACATCTCCCTTATATTGGCAAACATTGTATTACCGATCAATTTATCTGTGTTACCTTGTGCATGATACAAGGAGCTAATAGCAGTTGATATTGATTTTCTGCCAGCCTTCCACTTCACCATTTCTCTTGAGCTATTTCCTTTGCAACACAACAGATGGAAAATGTTTTGTTAAAATTACTGACCAACATAACCTTTTATCTGAAGGGATGAACTGCATAACTTGGCTGATATTTCTATGATAGGAAAGGAATTAAGTACCAAGAAAAAGACCCGTTCTTTTCCTAATAATTAACATAAATTTGCATGTTCTGTTGTTCTTTGTTTTATTTTCCTTTTATCATTTTTATATTTGAGCATATCTTTTGGTTCTTGTTTTTTACAATTATTTAAAGGACCCGTTGACGTCCTCTTCAAACGTTCTATGTTAAAAAATCTGCTCTTCTTTTTGCCCTTGCTAGTTACTATGCATAGATTTCCACCAGGGTTAATTTTGTTATGTCATTCCTTTTGGTAACATGATTCAAGTTTAGATGATAATAATCTTTGCCATCTGAAATTTCTGAATAATTTTGGTAATGCTTCTGAATGGAACACTTTTTCTTCAACATTTTAGAGAGGAAATGATGACTAAGCATTTGTGTTAGCCATCCATATCTGATATAGACAAAAAGGTTATGTGCACACATATACCAGTACATCTCAGTGTGGTTCAAAAAAAGCAAAAAATCACATGCAGTACATGTGTTTACTCTTTCCCTAGCTAATGCAGATACGTGAATGTTTTCTTGTAGCATCTTTCATCCTAGAAGATGACTCCTTACCATATTTTAGCCATTTGTTCCTTTTTTTTCCCTCTCTAGGTACTTTACCCTCTTTATTTTTCTCTTTTTTGTTTTACAATTATATTTCCTCGAGATTCATGCTGTTTTTTTCTCCATAGGATTTTATAAGATCTTATACTTTCTAAATGGTACACATATATTATTGTGCTTGTAGTTGTACCACTTATGCATTTAAAGTATGTTTGTAATGATTTTCAAAGAAAAGTTTGTCTGTGATGCCCGTGATTTGGTTCCAGTAGGGGCTCAAATAGGCTAGCTAACTGAAAGAAAAATGTGAAAGCAGATGGGACATGCATTCAGAGCATTGAACATCCTGGATGTGTTTGGGATGTCAAATTCTTGGAAAATGGAGATATAGTGACAGGTTGTTCCGATGGGGTTGCTCGTGTATGGACATCACATGATAATCGCGTTTCGGATCCCCTTGAACTTGAAGCTTTTACCCTCGAACTTTCTCAGTTCAAGACTAGCAGGTATCATGATTTTGGACAGATTCACATTTGTTGAATGAAGTGTAAATTCTATAGACGTACTTATACAATATTCAAATTCAAATTTGAAGCTTATGTGCTTCACTATATTCACATTTTATTGACCATTTGTTGTTTTAAATTTTAATTTTACTGGACATGCAAACTTTATTGCAGAAAGAAGGTTGGTGGGTATAATTTGATGGACCTTCCCGGTTTGGACGCTTTGCAAGTTCCAGGTCTGACTTGTACCATGTCTTCCTTTCCACTTTACTATTTTAAATAATGTAATTTTATTTATTTTGACAAACTATTTTCTGTTCTTTGGTTTATTCACCTCCACTCATCCACTTTTGTATTTCATCTTCTCATTTGATTGTCTGGTTACACCTTTTATCCTGAAATTTTCCATAACAGAGGTGGTAGGTTTTTTCAAGTTAACAAATATAGGTAGATTTTTTTCTTTTGTTCTGAGGAAAGGGTATTATTTGCTTGAGTTGATACATCCTTACTGTGATGGTGCACCAAAAATAAGCATTTCATGCTTCTCAAAAAAAAAAAGCATTTCATGGACCTAAAAGTCATTATGGTGGTTCACCAAGACTAAATATTTCATGTGCCTCAGTGTAACAAACCTCAACCACTGTGCAGGTGAATAGTAGCTGTCATTGAAGGATCTAAAACATTTGGAGTAAATGGCCAAGGATTAAATTTTAGAAGCAAACAAGCATATAAGATTCTTAGATTTTTCATGTTTCTTTGGCTTAGAGTTAGTTTTGAAGATTAAAATATAACACTGAGTAAAAGAATGAGCATAAACTACCTTTGTTCTGGAACAGAAGATCAAATGATTGCAAGCAAATCTTTGTAATATGAATGTTTAGACATCAAGTTAGTTATATATTTTTGCCAAAATTTAATTTTGATGTTGTATTTTAATATTCTCTGAATTCTGATTCGCTCTTAGTTAAATAAGCTAATTAAGATGTGCTGGGAGAAATAAATATAACATTGAACAAATAGGAAAGTAGGGACACACATATTAACAAAAAGAATGAGTAGATCCGTAAAAGGTTCAGTTTGTCTCCTTTCTGATACTGAGAATGTGGTTGTGCTAATATTGAACAAACAGTAGCTGTAGTTCCTTTTTTTCTCTTTTTTCTTAAGAGTAACATTATCAATAGTTGAAGTGAACATGAATGAGTTGGCTCCCTTAAAAAGCATGAATGACTCGAGAAAGATATAGAATATGTATTCTCATGTTAGCGATTGACCACCTCTTTATTTATTATTAGTTACTGGTGATACTATGCAGAACTCAAATTTATTAATGCTTCTATTAAGTATCTGTTTTTTTCTGATGTTGTGATCCATGTTCTTTGTCATTTTATGAATTTACTACATATGAAATGGTTTTGACTGGTTAATTGTTTAGGAACAAAGGAGGGACAGACAAAGGTTATTAGGGAAGGCGATAATGGTGTTGCTTATTCTTGGAATTCAAAGGAATATAAGTGGGACAAAGTATGCATTCTCAAGTGCACAATCTTCATTTCATTACATTGTTTGTTTCGTTAACAGTTGTACATGTGACCTTGCCTTTCTTGTATAATTGATGTAAACTAACCCTAACCCTAATTTAAATTATCCGCTTAAGAGAGAAAAAACTAAACTAGATTTTTATTTATCCGAGTATGAATTTTAATACAACCATATGAGGTTTTATATAGAGTTCTAAACACCCCATGTAATTATAATTTACAAACCTAATAAAAGAAAAAATAGTTAAAAGGAACTGAACTGATCAAAAGACCTAAGACTAAAGGGCTATACTAAAGGCCCATAACTCAAGACCGTAGGCTATGGGGCAGAAGGCCTATAACACTATAATTCCCCCTAGCAGACAAAAACTCGACTCTGACAAGTTGCAAGACGATACATGTTGTAGGATCTGGATGACACCAAGAGGGGGGGGGGGGGGGAATTGGGGG
>LTAE01001086.1:29371-42909 GCA_001647135.1 Pontederia paniculata | reverse complement strand
TGTCTCCTCTCTGAGCCCTTTGGACGACCACTCTCAACCTTGGCAATTTTCAGGTCGTCCACTGTCTCCTCTCTGAGCCCTCTGGACGTCCATTGCCTTCTTCCTTTGGTTTGTAAAGTGTTTTCTTCGGCCGCCCATTTCTCATCATCGGGCGACCTCTCCAGTTAAGCCCTTTGCTCCGGTCGTTCCTCCTTCATCTTTGGTCGACCGGTCATCCCCTGATCCCTCTTCATATATTCACTCCTTCATGCTTCAGCTCCTCTTCACATGTATTTTTCCTTCAACATCTGTCGACCACTCTATGTACTTAGGACGGCCGCTGCACATATTCTTCTTCCTGAGATGTCTTCCCTGTGCATAGGTCGTCCATTCTTTTAGCTTCGGTCGATCTAACATCTCCTGAACTTGAATGAACCTGTTATAGAATTAAGCTCAACAAGTTCAGCAGCATAGACTAAGTTCACTTTACAAATTTGTGATCATCAAAACACACTCGGGATCCTAGATTCAACACATGTGCCAAAGGACAACATCAAGATGTTGAAAGTCAGCATCGTTATTCCAATCAATGACACCAGGGGAATGATTGATCCAATGAAAGAAGATGCACAACAATGAGACCCATATGAGAATTCTGGAATCTCCAGAATCAGCATATTGTTAAAGTAATTCTTCTCATAGGAAGCATCAAAAAGTCTCTTTACAAACATCAATGCCAGAATACAGAGTTATGCTCTTCCATTTCTCTATCGTATAAAAGAACTAGAGAATGAGAAATAATAAGATGGGTGAGAAGATTTCATCAATATCAGAGGATTCCAATAAAGGATTGTTATTGTTAAGAATAACCGACGACTCAACAATAGGAGCATAAAAGTGATCCGAAACAACTGGCTCGACAAAAGGGACATCCATAAGTTCTGAGATGACTATCAAAGGAGCTAGATAATCAAGGTCATCATTGAAGGATTACATCTTCAAATCTACCAAACAAGAGTTATCATCCTGTAGTAAAACATGCGAATTAGGCAAAGATGTGTCAATTGCAAAAGGAGGTTCAGGAGGAGTAACACAATGACAATGTGTATCATGTGGAGGACACCATAGAAAATTATGTAATGGATGATCAGGTAAAGGGTTTTGTGGAGATTCATGCAAATGCGAATAACTAGGTGAATAGCTCCATTGAGGCAATTCAGGTGGATAATAAGGTGCATGGTAAGTTGAATAACTATAAGGAGACTGGTAGGCATCAAAAGGTGAAATACAGTACAGTCCATGAATCTTGTAACGCGATGAGGTATGACATAAGGTTCATAAGGAAAACTTGGAAAATAAGCTTGTCGTTGTTCAATGGTGTCAAGCTTGCAACACAGGGAATAATAGCGTTGAGCTTACAACATATGGCATCATACTTATGACTAAGATGCTCGAAAACTTGCAGTGTGGAAGGATGATGCAACTTAGAGTAGGAGGGACAATTAAGACCATAACCGTGACTGTTACTCGACATAAGCAAAAAAAGTTACAAAGTATTTTTTTTCTTTTTCAGAGAGAAAAGAACCAATCTTTTTTATCCCTTTTTGTTTTAAGCAAAGGCTTCTCTCTCTGTTTTTATATATATTTTCTTCTCGTTTACTGTTTAAAACAGTAAACATCTCTTCTTCTTTTTTATTGCTGAAAATAAAACCTCAAGTCTCGTGGAGCAATGTCATCTTCTGTGCTGCCTGAAGTTGATGTTACAAACAGAAATTGGTGTCTTGGCGAACGGATGACAATGATGGTCGACATAGCTAATCTGGAGTGCTGGGACAGTCGTCGTTCGGGAAGACAACTGATGAATGGAGGCAGCTGTTGGTAGACGGTGCGATAGCTGAACACTGAGGGATCAACAGTGGTAGGCGGTAGCGGCAGTAGTTGCAGAAGCATTGCAGGGCAGTGGCGGTGGTGGTGGTGAGCAGTGGCAGTGTGGTCATGGCAGGGCGGCAGCAGCGAAATTCGGTGACATGGGAAGAACCGAAATCTGGTTCGTGTGGTTGGGATCGGGTATTCGGGTGGCCGTGATGCCAAGATGGAGTTATGGCTTGGTGGAGGTGAAATGGATCTGATACCAATTGATGTAGATTAAATTATTCGCTTGAGAGAAAGAAACTAAACCAGGATTTTATTCACGAAAGCATGAGTTCTAATACAACCATATAGGGGTTTATATAGTGTTCTAAGACACCATGTGATTATAATATAGAAACCTAATAGAAGGAAAACTAATTAAATGAAAACTAATCAAAAAGCCTAAAACTGAAGGGCTATACTAATTACTAAAGGCTCATAACTTGACCATAGGCTACAGGGCAGAAGGCTCATAACACTATTCTTGTTCTACATCAATAATACTTCTTTCCGAGGAATTCTTTATAGTATTTTAACTTTCATTCAGTTTGTAATTTTGAGACATGATTTGTTGTTAAAAAAATATTTTTTTGCACGTTCTTTTTCTGTGCATTGCATAATTCTTAATATCCTCCCGACAACTCTTTTTTTTTTGGGAGTTCCATTAACTCTACTTTTTTAGGAAGGACACCATTGTTTACATATCATATATCTATCCTTCATTTAATTGTGTCCCAGGGTTTGCAAATAATTAAGAACGTTACCTTGCATAAACTTCCTGTTATGATGATTTTTATCTATTGATAGATTGGTGAACTCGTTGATGGGCCCACAGAGAATACGAGCAGTCAAATTCTTGATGGCGTGCGCTATGACTTTGGTATACTTGAAACACAAGTGCATTGACTAAGTACTTCATGTATATAGTTTTTCTGAGAAGTACTTAATGCATATTTCTTCCTGAAATATTTGTTTATGCTTTGATAGTTTTTGACGTTGACATTGGGGATGGTGAACCTACTAGGAAGCTTCCATATAACCTTTCAGGTATACCTTTACTAAAATACGGCACCAGTCCCATAGTTCACCTTTCCCTTCATGCGATGGGTGTCATGCTCAAGTATTGGTGTTTAGTTGTTGTGTCCTGATAATTTATTATGGTTTCGGTAATAACTTACTGGGATTTGTAACTACAAAGGGTCAATTTACAAGCAATACATTTCTTTTCAGATAACCCTTACACAGTTGCTGATAAGTGGCTCCTTAATGAAAACTTGCCGCTGTCATATCGTCAACAAATCGTAGAGTTTATACTACAAAACACTGGACAGAATAACTTCTCTTTTAATCCATCATTCCGGGATCCCTATACTGGCGGTAAAAGGGAAAATTTTCCTCCATATTTTCATGAAAATTACAGTTATCTTATGATTCTTATAAAAGGTTCTTCATTTCTCTTTCAGCTGCTGCCTATGTACCTGGAGAACCTTCAATTTCACGTGGTATGTATGTATGTTGTTTACATCCCTGGAAGCGTTATCATATTCTCTTGCTTCTTGAATGAGAATAGTTGCTGATAGCTTTCTTTTGACATCTGGGCATTCTTTACCCTCCAATTGTGAGTTGATTCTGTTGTCTCTTGTTGCAGCCAGTGAAGCGAAACCAACTTTTAAGTATATCCCTAAGGTAGGTCTCTGTCAATTTTTCAAATTTCAATGTAACATGTGATATTCAAATTGATATGGAGTGGGGCTTCTTAGTTTCTAAACCATTTTGTTATTGTTATTTTCTCTATGAAAGTTCAAGTCCCTGCTATTGTCCTGAAAATATATGATTTACTCTCCATCTACTGGGCTAGAATATGTATTGGATAATGTTTTCATGGTATTTGATCAGTTGCACATCAGTTCTAAGTGTGTGTTTGTCAGGAGAGAATATTTTTCTCTTCTTGCACGTGTTTGGTAACAAAACTAAGCTGGTCAATGGGAAAATATTTTCTCATTGATCAGGTTTCATATTTCAAAGCTGGGGAAATTTGTTTCCCTGGTCCGATATGTGCCACCTATAATACCAGAGAGAGGTGGATGAGTGGGAGGGAGGGAGGGGGTGGCTTGTCGCCTGAGAGGGAGAAGGGGAGCAGCAGCATCGACCCTGAGCATGAGAGTGAGAGGAAATGGAGAGCAGCGACCAACGCGCCCCCCTGCAGTTAATGGGTGAGAGTAAGGGGGCAGCTGGTCCCGCCACCCACAACTGATGCTGCTCCTGTTGCCTGAGAAGAGAGGATGGTGATACCCAATGAGGGCAAGGGTACTGCCCCACTCTTCCTAGGATTGAAATGGAAGGGGGTTGTCCTTCCCCCTTTTCCATGTTAAGGGCCTTTCCTTTTTTATCTGGTGAACCAATCACCAGAAGGTATTTTCCACTCCCTTTTTCTATACGAATTCAAACACTAGAAAATAAATTATTTTCCGAACTTCATTTTTCCTTGGAAAACATTTTCCTCAACCACAGATATCCCACAGCATTAGATTCTTAACATCCAAATGTTTACCCCTCAATATAATAATCCAAATGCTTTATTTCATACAAATGTAACATGTGCATACATGAAAAGTTGATCTTTCATGAGATACATCCTCTTAGTAGAAATTTATTTTTCCTCAGAAAATATTTTCCCCTAAACAACAACACCGGTAGACTCTTAATAGCCAAATGTTTACCACTAAATAACTATCCAAATATTTATATCTTCTTTGTTTCATACAAATATAGATAATATGTAAAAAATTGCTTTTTCATGAGATACAACCTCTCTCAAAAATAAAATTTCTGAATAATATCTAAACCAAGTGTACCTTTTTGTAGAAAGGAATGCTTTTCTTTGACGCTGCTCAGTTTGATGGGATTATGAAGAAGATAATGGAATTCAACGGGTCTCTAGCTTCTGATGAGGTAACCCTTGTGTTGAAGAAAATAATTTAAAAGCAAATAGACAATTATTTGCTTTAGAAAGTTTAAACCTTATGGCTCCTAACAAGCTTCACTTCTTGTTTTTTTTAGGATTTATGTTGATTAAACTAAAGTAGTTTAATGTATGTCTCTTCAGTTCACAAGAGTACAAGTTGATTTTGGTGCATGAACTAAAACAAGACAATGTGATAGCATTTGTGTGCTAGATTTCTGTCCAAAATTGCTTAAAGCTGCAACTTCAATATCACCCAAACATATGAAAAAAAGTTGGAAAAAGATCCGAATAGCATATGATGTATACTTTGATCTAGGCACAATATCTCTCTTCATTCTCTCAAAAAAGAAAAATCTTTCTTCAACGGATGGCATAATTGGGAAAACCATTCTAGCAAATTTTCACAAAAAAATCTATTTAATGCTCTTCTAGATATTTAAGCAATTTTATGCAGACATGATATCCAAAACAGTTTGAAAGAAAAGATCATAGTAAACAACAAAGAAAAAGGTCACAGTAAACAGTTGGTGTCAAACTGAAGAGCGTAAACTTTCTGAAACGCACAAAAGTAATCACAGGTGCACTGGAAATGCAAGCCACTATCAGTTACACTATTGAAGTATTGATCTATTGAACATGTCATTAAAAAGGGCCTTAGTAAATGGCAGCCACTGTTTCTTCATTGGAAGAATCAGAAAGTGAAACATGTTATCTTTCACTTTTAGCTTGCTGAATGACTAGGACAGTTTTCTTAGCCTTTCTGCATGCTAGGGCTTGCATTGCAGAACTTACTTTTTTTTTTCTGTATGCTTGACACGACACATGAACTTCTGTGTTAACATCTACCATTAATCTTCCTTCAACAGACTTTTAATGTAGGTAGAAAGGGATAATCAAATTTCAGTTTGTTTATTATTTATTGAATTTCTGTTAGTCTTATATGAATTTCATTCTACTAAGGATAAAAAATCATTATCACTTTCGGAGCTCGAGATATCAAGGCTGACTGCCATCATAAACATTTTGAAAGATACATCACACTATCACTCTACGACATTTGCTGATGCTGACATCATTCTATTGTTGAAGATATTGAAAACTTGGCCAACTTCAATGCTGTTTCCTGGTAATTTCTGGCCATTTATGGACAAGATTATCCACTTTTTTAAGGATTTTCCTAGTGCTGTGATGAAATTTCTATGTATTTTGAACTTCTTATACTCTGGATAACAATATCTATTTGTGTTTTTTTTCCAAACAAGAAAAAAGTTTACTATTTTTCAAGAATTATTGAACGCTGAAGGCCAAAGAAAAATTGTCTTCCTGGTGTTTATTTCTCTTTATCGACTTCGTCTAATTAGAAAGGATTTCTTTTCTTTATTGTGTTTACAATATTGTTGGCAACATGCTTTAAGGGTGGGAGTCTACTGCACACTATATTCATGTGACATGTTTAGCATTCGAGCTTTTCAAACTAACTTCAGCTTCTAACCTTGCCTGGAAATGTTTTCCGTCTTGAATAAAATATACGATTACCTTTAAGTGCTTATGGTGCTTGTTTTTTGTTCCTTGCAGTAATAGATATATTAAGAATGACAATCTTGCATCCCAATGGAGCTAGCTTACTTTTCAAGCATGTTGAGAATGTAAATGGTAATAAGCATTAATCTCTTTCCTTCTGTTTCATAAATAGTTGAAGTCACCCTGGACAACTTACTGACTGACCAATAGTTGCTATTAGTTGTAACTTGTAAGAGCTTCCAATGATATTGTCACACAGATTACCTTATGGAGTTACTGATCAAAACAACAGCAACCTCGCCGCAAGTATCAAATCTTCTAACCATTACTCGAGCTATATCAAACCTTTTCAAGCATGCATATTTCAGAAATTGGTTGCAATCCCATTGTAGTGAGGTCAGACATTTTGTTGATGTATTTTGTATGGCATCAGGGAAAATGATGTTTGTTCTCGTGAAATAAACCTTTTGTTGGAGCTCATGTTCATGCTATGATCTCAGATTCTGGATGCATTGTCAAGTTGCCGGCCAATGTTCAACAAGAACACAAATTTGGCATTTGCCACGCTGATACTCAAGTGAGTTCTATATTTTCATATGAAATTTATATAAGAAAAGAAACTCTGAATGATCCCATACCATATTATAGACATAAAAGAAAGAGTTGGATTGTTTTCCACAAGACTTTTGATTGCTTTAGTTACTTCCATAATTAGGGAATGCTGAATCGTTGGAAGAGTTGGCCAATCATTTTTAACTAGTGCTAAAAAAACAAGTGCTTTCTTAAATCAAAACTTTCGTAGTATTTGTTCAACTTTTTAACATTTGAAATGTGTAATTTCTTCTGCTTCTAGGTATGACAGTATGGTATGCTGATTTTTTATCTCTTTATCTTTTTGGTATATGGTTTTGTATTTCATTGGCATTATGACCTATTTGTTCAATAAGATTGCTTCTTGGCTGACTATGCATTGGAAGAAGAACATTCTAGGAACCCACATAAAGGTTCTTGAACCTGTCTGTCTGCAGTAGAGGATATCAGGGTAGATTATTTGTATTATTTTACGTCTTTTTTGGATATTCTTCTTTTTGGGTAGACAACGGTGCTTTAGTTATTTAATTAAAGCCAAAGGGAATTTTTTGTGTACTAGAAGATGCATTTACAACAAATGACTTTTCGTGTACTATAATTAATACTTTTCTGCAACTAGCAGGGAAAATAACTTCCAATCATCGATCTTTTCAAAAGTGCTTATTATTCTTTATGTAGAAAACTTGTGAAACAATCAGAGTAGCGAAAGAAAAGTATCTGAAGGACTTTTGTAGCAGCAAAATAATAGATCATGTGAGAACCGTAGAGAATTTTGATGTACTTGAAGATGCATTTGCAACAAATGACTTTCAATCGCTAAAAATTTATAGTTGATACTTTTCTGCAATAACAGGGCAAAACCACTTCCAACCATTGATCTTTTTAGAAGTTCTCATTATTATTTGTGTAGAAAACTAACTTGTGAAACCAGAAATCAGAGTAGAAGAAAAGTGTCCGAAAAACGGACTTTTGTAGCAGCAAAATAATGTCATGCGAGAACCAAATTAAACAAGTGCATATTGTCGCTCTTGCAGCTGCACAATTAATAAAAAATAATTGTACTGATATATAGTCTTAGATATTATGTGGCCGGAAATGGGATGTCATTTAATCTACACCCTAACTTGCACAAGGAAAACATATTTATTAAGGGTGATGATGCAATAAAGCAAACCACTCACAGCTTAGATTTAGCTACCACAACAACTTTCTCCTATTTGACTGCTACATTGAAAGCACTCTCTATAATACCTTAACTGAGCACATTACAATTGCATAATCTATGGTTTTATAAAAATTCAAATTATTCTAGCTAGTATGATAATTCATTCTGAATGTTAAAGTACTGTCCTCTCATTCTAATGGCATGTTTCATTATCATAATTTGTTCTCTGATTTCTTTTGCAGCTATACTGTACTCCTAGTTGAAGCCAAAGATTTAGAAGGTCAATCACAACTTCTCTCTGCAGCCCTTGAAGTATGGCTTTTATTCACTTACGAATCTGAAATTTCTCAACTTTTGTACAAGTAGCATAAATTCAGGGAATGCCACTTCTTGCCAAATTTATTTATTTTTCAATCAAAAGCTCCAAATTGTTTTTTGATGTTTATATCCAACATATAACTATTTTGATAATTCCTCTATCTTAAATGATGATTAGATTGCAGAGGACGAGAATCAAGACGCGGATACAAGATTTCGTGTTCTTGTTGCAATTGGCTCACTTGTATCCTTCAATTGTTAATGGCCTGTTCTCAAATTCTTTCTGCACCACTTTTCTGTTATTTAATTACTGTTTCTGAATCATTCTGTTATTTAATTACTGTTTCTGAATCATCGGATAAATTGACCTTGACTAAATCTTGAATTAGATGCTAGATGGTCTCGTGAAACCGATTGCACTTGATTTTGATGTTTTGAGTATAGCAAAGGACGCAAAAACTTCAAAGGATTCGAAGATTGCTGAAGTTGGGGCTGATATCGAGCTAATATGCAAGTCTAAGTAAATAGCGATTTGATGGAAACAATTGCTTCCATTATACCTAAAGCCCGAACTCATTGTAGTATTTGATATTCCTTTCCTGACCCTGTTTCTGCCATATCAAGAAGACCAATTCAGTTTGGATACAAAAAGTCGATACAGACAAAATATTATGTACTTCCAGTTCCCATTTTCTTTTAAAAGTTCCCTTTGCGTCGGATGTATCCAACAAGTACAGAATCTTGATCATATTCTGGTTCATAAACTCTTCAAGGAAAATATCTGCATGAAAGGAAGCATAAATAGCACATTGATCTTTGCACTCAATATGGTCTCAGGAAATTATGCAACCTTCTTGCTCTACCATGAAGCATTAAAGTGTGAAGTGTTCTTCCTCTAGATTTTCAGAGGAGGCATTTTTGGTCGATTCAATCAATCCATAGAACGTGTTGCTATAAGAAGTGTACGTAAGAAATTGCAGCAATAGCTATAAGCGCATCTTTAATTTGTACACTTGGGATTTGTACAGAAAGGGTACTAAAAATCTACGAAAATAAAGTAAAATTTTCTTTTCTAATCAGTGTTTCTATCAAAAAAGCTATCTATACACAGGAATTATTGGAGAAGATTTCTTCCATTTTTTTTCCTGATCTCCCCCTCTTTCCCTTTTCTTCTTCACAAAGAAACTCTTTACATTAATTAGTGTCTTAGCTCTCTTGGTCATTGCTCTCCTTTGTTACCTCACCAAACTATTCCGATCTATTTGTTCTTCCGATGGCGGTAGTGGACGGTGCCACCGTCGTCCTCCAAGCTCTCTCCTTTCTTCCTCCCCGTCATCGTCTCCTTGTTAACATAGCAGTCTATGAAGAGGAGCAGCAGGGCGGCGTTGAGCACCGAGTTGAACAGCCACGCGCCGATCCCGTTGCATCCCCCCTTGACGAAGTGCAGCAGCAGCACCCCCAGGTGGCAGGCCGCGTTGCACGCCATCACCGCCACCTGGCACGCCACCACCACCCCGTCGCCGGCACCCGCGGAGGTCACCGGCAGCCCGACTCCGACCCAGAACCTGTACCCGCAGACGACGACGTGGGCGAGCGTGGCGGATAGGATGGCCACGACCTGGAGGGACTGCGAGAACTCGAGCCAGAGGAAGGACATGCAGACGAGGGCGGAGTGGCGGAAGACGCCGGCGAGGGCGCGACGCCGGCGGCGGAGGATGGCGAAGAAGGTCCGCAGGAGGTGGAGGAAGCGGGAGAGGTAGAAGACGTAGGACCAGAAGAAGACGCGCCCCGTGGAGCGGGTGCCGATGGGGAAGCAGAGGAGCCACTGGGCTGGGGTCATCTTCGAGCGGCGCCACGACCATCGCACGTCGCGGATCTCGGCGAGCGCGGAGAGGAGGAGACCGAGGAAGATGGCCGCCGAAACGAGGGCCATGGCGAGGGAGTGGACGGCCGGGAAGGGTCCGAGGGGCACGGGCCTGCGCCGCCGGGCCAGGAGAAGGAGAAGGCGGAGCACCGCGGCCAGCAGGGCGTAGAGCGCCAGCGACGAGAAGAGGAACCACCACGTCGAGCCCCACGACTCCGCGTGACTCCACCGGAACCCGACGATCGCCGGGTGCTCCGCCAGCCAATACGTGATCCCTCCACCTCCTCCCATCTCGAATAGAAATGCCACAAGACGAGAGAAGGAAGTAAAAGCAGGGATATGGAGGAAAGAGGTGGATCCTGTTGTTACGGTCGTCGTCGTCGTCCTCGTCGTCGGTGGCAAAGGAAAGTGATGGGATAAAAGAGGAAAAAGGGAACGTATAGTTTGGTTTAATCGACCACTTCTTTATTTAGTTAAAAGAAAAGAAAATATAGTTTTACTAAATGAAACACCATCACGTTATTTCTTTAAGAAAATACTGGTTTTATGTTTTTTTTTTCTTTCGTTTGGAAGGAAATTTTGATTTGGTCTTGCGGACAAATATGGCGGCTTATATTATGTGAATGACGACGAGGGCGGAGGAAGAAGAAGAAAGGATTGGTCGTAGAGAAGGTGGTAAAAAAATAAAACTATTTTTTTTTATTTTGTTGTCGGTTACAATATCTCGAATAATTTAAACCTCGAGGATCTAGAATGTATGGAAATTTGGGCGTGGGGTGCGGATCCATGTCCTTTTTTTTCATTTGTTTACAATGTGATGGCAATTTTTTAAATATTTATTTTTAATTTAATTATGTCATTGACAAATATTGTTATAAATTTAAGATAATATAATTTTTATATTATTTATATAATGACTCACAATATGTCAATTATCTTTTTTCTTATTGGATTAGAGGATCCATATGAAATTGACACTTGTCGCTTCCTACGTGTAGAAGGCCATGCACTTCATATTGCAAACATTATCAACATATCTTAGTGCTGAAATTCCAGTGCTTAATGGCTCAATCAGGGACAGACCCAAAATTTAGGACAGGTCAAAAAATATATATAAATAAACTAATGAGAGTAATCAAAATTGAATTTTAAATTTTTAATATTAATTAAAATTATTTACTTATATTAGTTAGATAATAATATTACTTGTTGATATTTATTTTATTTATTAGCTAAAACTATTAGTATACGTATATATTTTATATATCGAAAGGACGTCGAGGTCTTTTACCGATATATGTGGCATCTACGTGTAAAATATCAATTCACGATGAAATGTATCTTACATAGGTGTAACTTCCAAAACACAGAAAGTCTTGAAAAACATTATTCTCTTGGCCTTACACAATTTAGCTTTTGGTCAACTTAAAAAAGTATAAAAAGTGAAAAATAATGCATCGAAACTTCAACATGTAGCATTATGCCTTACTTTGTCCCAATTTTTCTCTACAAACTTTATGTGATATGAAAGCCAATTCTTTGCATGCAATTCTCTGCCTCGATATTTCTTCATGTGGGTAGTGGAGGGTGCTATTGAGTTGACGGACCAGAATAAAAGGTCTGGGGCCAAAAGATTAATTTGCAGAAGAAAAAAACTTAAGCATCAAATAAACAAAAACAATCACATTAAAATTCATTAAATATTATAGATAAATAAATAATTTATTCAACTAAAGACAATTGTAAAATTGGAAATAAGACGTTAAATGTATTCAACTCTACTAAATGACAATTGCAAGCGATCGTTAGGTAGTCTTTCCACCATCAAAAAAATTAATCAAGGATGCAAAGACAAATAAAAAAGTCTGCAAACCCTAACAAACATACAAAGTATTATTATAGGATGTATCTACTTAAAATACGATGCATCTTCATTAGATTCATTATTATTAATATTCTTTTTTATATATGTTTTTAAATACTGATAGAGTTTGAATTCAAATCTTTTCAATGGCTCATGTACCACATTAAATTAATTAGCAAGATACAGTATATTATTATCATTATTATTCTTGAATAATCTTATACGATAAACTTACATTCCATTTTATTCCTTCTCGTGGGGTCTAAACCGTTAACTACGAGAGGACCATATTTTGGTGGTTTGTTCCCCATTGCATTATTAATTTGCTCATCCCACTTGAATTAATTTGGCCGTGGGATCTTTTGAAACTTGTATTTTTTTGGCATATAAATCATTAACAAACACAATTAAGTATCAAAAGTATTAAGGATTTGAATATTTTGTGTTTAAGCCAACAACTGGTCGGTGACGAGCAATTGAAACTTTTTTATGCTGATTTCATCTACCGAGCGAATTGTCATTCAACTAATAATTTTGTCATTTGTGTAATGTGTATCGTGAATGACGCAAAAATTCATAATCCTCGTTTTTGGGCATTGCTATTTTTTCCGGGCTACAAAATACTAAACAAATAAACAAATTTCATAAAAATATAAAAGCATTAAACTCCTTAATGTTTATTTGGATGAAAATATTTTTAAGTACATATTTATATTTTGAATTTTCTTTATTTGGAAATAAGAAAAAAATTGATGAACATTTTTTTATTGACGATAAAATTATATTTAAAAACAACGGTTTTAAAAATGGAACAATATATTTCGCATTCCATTTGATATTGAATTTAACGAAGGGCAGGAGTTCACAGACACCTCTTGAAAATTTATAAAATTATTAAGTACTATTATAATTCACATATGAAACTAAGTTTTAGTGATTAGGGGTCTAGAGAAGACTTAAGGGCTCTATTGTTGTCCATACCTATTTAATTTTTATTTTATCTTTTATCTTTTACCTATGTTCCGTAAACTATCTTTCTCATAGTAGATTTTGTAGTACATTCACTTTCATTTTGTCAGAACAAGAGAGTATTAAGGACTTTAAATAAAATCCTAAATAATAAAAAAATTAAATTTGCACCATTTTATTATATATTTTTTAATATAAAATAATATATATATAAAAAGAGAAGTTAAAGTAGCCACGAAGCATATTCTTTATTTTATTATAGATTTAAAAAAAGGTAAATATTTTAAATAGAAAACACACACACACACACATATATATATATATATATATATATATATATATAAATCCTTATAAAATTTATCTATTATATTCATTTTGATATATTATTATA
>LTAE01001086.1:0-20022 GCA_001647135.1 Pontederia paniculata | reverse complement strand
TAATCTTGAGAGAAAGCTCATTGTGAAGAGAGGTGTGGTCTTACATCTAGAGCGAAGAAAAGACTAGTGTTGTAAAATGGTTCTTCTCCCTATTCGGAAAGAAGAGTTGATAGTGAAACTCCGAAGTTCTCAAGGCGTGGAAAGTCGGAGCGGGGACGTAGGCCAAGGAGTTGGGCCGAACCTCGTCAACAAATCTTCTTCTTGTGTTTGCACTTCTTTTCTCTTGCAATTAGTATTAATTTGCTAAGTGATAATCTATCTTGTGCTAATTATTTTGAAAAATATTTTTACACCAATTCACCCTCCCTCTTGGTGCCAAGTGATCCAACAGGGATAGATTCAGAACCTAAGATATTGTTATTTAGAGTAAAGGTAGTTATCATAACTACCCATAACTTGTATAAATACCCCTGCAGAGTTGGAGCCAGGGGGGTGCATCTCTTGGGCGAATTCATTGATTTTTGGACAGAATCAAAGAGGATTTCGGGTTGCACAGTTTGAGTACTCATTTACCTATCTTCTAACATCTTCTTCTCAAGTTTCTTGGTGGAAACTTGGCTACTATCAACAGGGTCCATTTTGGCTAAGTGTTGGCCAAAACAGTAAAAGGAACAGGGGCTGCTTGGGATTCTTTTGGTGAAGAATTCCAAGGCCGCGCGCAGGCAAAACATTTGTTGCGTGACAGTGAGGTGATGGAGAGAACGTAGAGGAGGGAGATCCAGAGCAACGCGGCGTAGCGGCCCCGACTCTAGAGTAAGACGACGCAATGATAACAACAACAGACGACAGAGGCAGCAGGGGAGAGACAACAACAGCAAGCGGTGGCGACGACAACAATAGCGATGACTTCACCAAGTGCGGGGCAACAACAATAGACAACGACAACAACGTAGGACGACACAAGGTGATGGCGAGAACGTAGAGGAGGGAGATCCAAAGCAATGTGGTGCAACAACACCGACTCTAGAGTAGCACTATGCAGTCGCGACAACAACAAGCAGCGGTAGCAGCAACTGAAACGGCAACGACAACAACAATAGTCGACAATAGCAGGGGCAAGGGTAGCGCAGGGAGAACGACATCAGTGACGACGACTGCAAAGTCTGAGGACAACGTCGGCGCGAGATCGGAGATAGGAACAACGAACGAACACAAGTGAGATCAGAGAGAAAGGAGAACCAACTGGTTGTCCTTAAAAAAAAGGTTTTATTCTTTAGGGTTATAAATCGGCCCGACTATTGAACCACCCTTTTGAACCAACCGTCAAACCAACTCTCATAGCTAATCAAGTATTTGAATTGCGCCTTTTTGCCACAGCCATCATCGATTGTAAATTTTACGGCTTAAAAGATTTGCTAGTAAGTTGCTACCGGCCAAACTAGTAATATTTACATTAAATTCATTATGTGTGGTCATCTATAATCGACGTTGTAAGTTATAACTCAAATTAGAGTTGTATATTTTTTTATTATTTATTTAATAATAAAGTTTAAGTAATATATAATCAAATTTTTTGACGGTAAGGTAGAGTCTCACACATAAAATATAGATTTCATCTTACTTTTTAAAATGACGTGAGATCATATTTTAAAACACCTTATTTAACCTGTTAATAATAATATAAGTTATAGTGGCTGAGAAAATATAATATATTATAAGCAATCCAATTCTTATCATAAGGGAAGCCCAAGAAAGAAAAAAATCAAGGAATTGTCCAAATAATATAAGAAAATAGCAGGAGCCATGTGGCGTCGTCTCTTTCTGTTCTGCGCTACGTATAACTATAATTATGAAGTCATTCCTCTCTACTCGACACCTGAACCCTGCCCAACTTATATAAACCCTCAACTCTCTCTCTCTCTTCTCTCTGTTCCCATTCGTCCATCGCCGCTCGTCTCCTCCGTGTCGCTGTTCTGCTCCCGATCTGGCCATCAATTCCATCCTCCTCCGCTAGGATCAAGCGTAAGGTATCATCATGCTTCCTCTCCCCCTTCCTTCTTCTGCCTTTCCATCCTTGTTTGCGCAAGGGGTCTCGTCGCCTCCCTCGGCCACGGTTCCACGCGAGCACTGTCTGGAGCCATCGTTCGCCATTCCATTTAGTCGAACACCTCGTGCGCATCCACCATCTAATCTTCCGATGGACGCTTTTGCTTTTTTTTTTCTTTTTTGTTTTAACCTCGGGCTTTTCCAAGACCATGCCGGCCCAAATGCTGGCCCAGGATGGAATACTTGGCGGGAAAGAGAGCGCCTTCCCGCCAGAATTCGTCGGCAGCAGCCATTTTTAATGCCATTTCCCCTCCGACTCCTTCCATTTCTTTGTTACAGGCATCAGGTCGTTTTGTTTGCTCGGAAGATCGCTTGAGGGGAGTTGCGTAGGAAGGAAGAGAAGATGTTGGAGCTGCGGCTGGTGCAGGGGAGCCTTCTGAAGAAGGTCCTGGAGGCCATCAAGGAGCTGGTGACGGACGCCAACTTCGACTGCTCCGCCACCGGCTTCTCCCTCCAGGCCATGGACTCCAGCCACGTCGCCTTGGTCGCCCTCCTCCTGAGGTCCGAAGGCTTTGAGCACTACCGCTGCGATCGAAACCTCTCCATGGGCATGAACCTCAATAACGTCGCCAAGATGCTCCGGTGCGCCGGCAACGATGACATCATCACCCTCAAGGCCGATGACGGCAGCGACACCGTCACCTTCATGTTCGAGAGTCCAAGTTCGTTTTCTTTTCCCTTTCCTACATTCTCCTCGCGTTTTCATCTTGCTTGTGTCTTTCTATGGACGCGTTAAAGTTCTCTCTTTTGTGTTCAGTTAAATATAAAATTTCCATTCTCGCCATCTTCGATACACCTAATACTCTGGTATCTGAGTAAAGGGGATGATTTTGATATACTAATTTCCCAATTAATTATGAAAGAACATGATTTTCTATTATACTGGATTTCGAGGTTCTGGAGTCCAAGTAATGCTACTTTGTTTCATATGTTTATTGGTGCCTCAATGGAGTTAAAAATTATTTCTTTAATTTTTTGAAGAGAAAGTTTACAGATATTTCTCATTTTGGTTTGATGTTGGGAATTAGAGAAGAATCAAATGTTATTAGATTGTCTGTGGTTTGATAACACTGAAGCAATGAGATAAATCCATACTAGCTATTTTCCTTAGGAAAAAGGAATGTGTAGCTGTACAAGTGAACAGTGATCAATTTTTTTTTAAAGAAAATGATGTTACTTTTTCTGGTGCGCTTGCCCTCTTGCGTTATATATTTCTATATTTTCTTTAATGGTGAGTACTGCTAAACACTAAAGCTTTCTTGTTCATACTAGCTCACTATTTACCACATGCCTCTACACAATATAGACCTGCTATTTAGCAATGCACTGATTCATGAATTTAATATATTCTAAAAGAAATCTGCTGTTGTGTGTACTGTCCGGGTCCATTAATTTGATCTCATGAGCTTAATGTGTCATCTCCGCTCAATATTCCTCCTTTGATTGTTCAGACCAGGACTATATATCGGACTTTGAGATGAAGTTTATGGACATTGGTGTGAAGGCATGATTTTGATATACTAATTTCTCAATTAATTATGAATCAATAAGCTTTTCTATTATACTAGATTTCGTGGTTCTGGAGTCCAGGCAATGCTACTTTTGATTCATATGTTTACTGGTGCCTCAAGGGAGTTAAAAATGATTTCTTTAATTTTTTATAGAGAGTTTATAGATATTTCTCATATTGGTTTGATGTTGGGAATTAGAGAAGAATTAAATGTTACTAGATTGTCTGTGGATTTATAACACTAAAACAATGAGATCCATCCATCATGCTGCTGGTTTGGAAGTTATATATTTCTATATTTTCGTTAATGGTGGGAACTGCTAAACACTAAAAGTTTCTTGTTCGTACTAGCTCACTATTTACCACATGCCTCTACACAATATAGACCTGCTATTTAGCAATGCACTGATTCATGAATTTAATATATTCTAAAAGAAATCTGCTGTTGTGTGTACTGTCCGGGTCCATTAATTTGATCTCATGAGCTTAATGTGTCATCTCCGCTCAATATTCCTCCTTTGATTGTTCAGACCAGGACTATATATCGGACTTTGAGATGAAGTTTATGGACATTGGTGTGAAGGCATGATTTTGATATACTAATTTCTCAATTAATTATGAATCAATAAGCTTTTCTATTATACTAGATTTCGTGGTTCTGGAGTCCAGGCAATGCTACTTTTGATTCATATGTTTACTGGTGCCTCAAGGGAGTTAAAAATGATTTCTTTAATTTTTTATAGAGAGTTTATAGATATTTCTCATATTGGTTTGATGTTGGGAATTAGAGAAGAATTAAATGTTACTAGATTGTCTGTGGATTTATAACACTAAAACAATGAGATCCATCCATCATGCTGCTGGTTTGGAAGTTATATATTTCTATATTTTCGTTAATGGTGGGAACTGCTAAACACTAAAAGTTTCTTGTTCGTACTAGCTCACTATTTACCACATGCCTCTACACAATAACAATCCACTTCAAGATTTGCTATTTAGCAATGCACTGATTCATGAGTTTAGTATATTCTAAAAGAAATCTGCTGTTATGTGTACTGTCCGGGTTCATTAATTTGATCATAAGCTTAACGTGTCCTCTCCACTCAATGTTCCTCCTTTGATTGTGCAGACCAGGACAAAATATCAGACTTTGAGATGAAGCTTATGGACATAGATAGCGAGCATCTTGGCATCCCAGATGCTGAGTACCAATCCATTGTGCGCATGCCTTCCTCCGAGTTCGCAAGAATATGCAAGGATCTCAGTAGTATTGGAGATACTGGTATGAAATTTATCTCAGTGAGGCCATTAGAATTTGTACATATCTATGATGCTTGTATTAACAAACTTTTGTGGCATTGATGTCCAGTTGTCATATCAGTCACCAAGGAAGGTGTCAAGTTTTCAACTGCTGGAGACATTGGAAGTGCGAATATTGTTTGCAGGCAGAATAAGACTGTGGATAAGGTGCCTCTAATTTTCTTTCAACCTTTTACATACTTCTTGCTTCAGATAACCAAAAAGCATGGCTTCTAAGGAGTACAAACAAAAAGAACTTGCAAGATAGCCTTTTATGCATCTTCTTACATTGTTTATAGTTGTAAAGTTTGATTACTTCATGTGACTAAAAATTGCAGTAGCAGCACACAATTTTCATGTTCACTGATGTTTTTGCTCAATAATGCCCCCTTGGTGCAGCCAGAGGAAGCTACCATCATAGAGATGCAAGAACCAGTATCCTTGACCTTTGCTCTACGGTATATGAACTCCTTCACCAAGGCGACTCCGCTGTCTGAAACAGTGACCATTAGCCTTTCTTCTGATCTTCCAGTGGTGGTTGAGTACAAGATTGCAGACATGGGTTACATTAGATTCTATTTGGCACCCAAGATAGAGGAGGACGAGGACATGAAGCCATGAAATGGGTGCAACTTTACCTTTACTTTCATTGTTTTCTTTAGTTAACAAAATGTTTTGCAATGACAAGTTCATTTGAGTAGTGAATGGATGTGCGAATTCTTGGAGAAACTAGGTCGTGTAGTAAATGGATTATTTAATTTCTATAAGGTAATGGATTGTCCTAATCCTAGAGAAGTAGCATTATGGAGCCCAATTAGGCTTTGTTCTTATGCTGTCACAAGCATAACTGAACTTTCAGAGAGTGACCATCTTATTGATTAATTATCAATTGTCTTGGGGTCAAACATGTATGAGTTACAAATTATATGGCGCTGAAGCAAAACGAATTACGTCTTTGAAGGCAAATAAGAAAAATATTAGGTTTTATCGGTGACCGCTACGAACACATTTGAATCCCCCTCTGCAGCGAACATGGACAAAAGTCCCTAGAGAGAGTCCAATAGAAAAAAAAGACGGCAGAAATCAAAAGTCCATGATCTTGGCTTACAGAAGGAAGAGACCCTTTAGTGCTGCCCCAAAGAAACATGCCTTGTGTAAAAGATACTGAAAACTATTTCCTAAATTGTAGCAAATTCCATAAAATAATTGGTAACAAATTTGGTAGCGAATCATATTGACGGATCTGAATTTAAAAATTAAATTAGTTCCTTTTTTTATGAAATATAAGTTAGTTTTTCAATTATACATAATACTTTTGAATCTCTAATACATGGGAAAAATTTAGAAGTAAAAATAAAACATAGAAACTTTATGCAAAATTATCATTAGTTATATATATATATATATTTATATATGCAAACATTTTTTTTGAAACACAATATTTCTTAATAATAATAATAATAATAATAATAATAATAATANACTCCTTGGAACGTCTCCGTCCCGCTTATTCCTCTTCGCCGGCCATTGATCACCTGTGCACTCTGTCGTCGTTCGCATCGCACCTGCAGTCTCGCTCTTTCTGGCCATGACGGTCATGGCCGCGGGGGCCGTCCCGGCGACCGCGACGCCGTCCGCGACCAGCCCCATCTCGTCCTGGCCCACAAGGCGGCGCCTGCCGGACTCCGCGACGGACGAGGACGAGGACGTGGAGTCGGGAGACGGCGGCAACTCGGACGGACGTGAGCACGAGAAGCCGACGGCTGCGCGGGCGCCGCTGCTGCATGGCCTCAGGGTCCTCATGTCGTGGTTCTTGGTCGTTCAACACGGCACCAAAGGTGGAGTCGGCGGCGCGGGGAGGTGGGGCAGGAGGCGCGTGTGGCTCATAAGGGTGTTGGTGACCTTTCTCCTCCTGGCAATGGTGGCCACCGTGTTTCTGATACATTCTCGGATCGGCGGCCTGGTGGAGAAGCCCACTGTGGGCGGTACCGTCGTCGTTCATGGCGATCAAGATGTCATGAAGCTGGCGGACGAGAAGCTCAGCAGCCCAAAACGCCCCGCCGAGTCCAAGGTACATATGATAGTTATACTGATGTAAAATTATATGACCTTTTATACGTTCATGAACACTTGTACGAATTCTATATATATTCCGTTTTTCCAAAAGAAAATATATCTTTAATGATTGATTTTGCATCATTTCTTGGCCGAAGAACAAATAGTTTTATTTGGTTATGGAGATGCATGCAGTATCATAAATATAATTATATGCTTCTTTCTTTCTTGTACATTAATTCTGTCTGCTCTTTTTCCTCAGTTATTTGTTTATCAATACATATTTCTATATGGGGGTGTCCTGATCACTGTCCTCTACAATATTTTGGGGTAGAAGTAGAATGGTCCATAAAAGAATATATATATATATATTCCTGAAAGTGTGATAATTTTATAATGCTTAATGATGTCTGAGGAAATCCAAAATTTTCTGCATTAAACCTGTCCATCTCCCTGGCTGCAGTGGATCCTGATGATCCAATGTTCATGCATCTTCTTTCGTCTGACTGCAAACATGCAAGAATAATGATGCTTCCATCTTCTCACAGATTCCTGAGATTTGGATGACACCAAACAGCAAGGGCTATCAGCAATGCATCGAGCAATCAAAAAATTATGCTAGTAAGTAATTCACTTTTGCCCAAACCTTAATGTTCTTTTTTAACTTCTGAATCGTTAAATAATTAGCTGTATCAGCATCAAACTGTTAATTTACTTGGCATGTTCTTGTTCTTGCCGCAGGAGCCAAAAATGCCACTGCTGGCTATCTACTAGTTGATGCTAATGGTGGACTTAATCAGATGAGGATGGGGGTAGATAATGCTCTACATGTTTGATCATAACACTTCCAAATTATATATATTAGTTCTCATATCTCCAAGTTTAATGCATGCAGATAAGCGATATGGCTGCAATTGCCAGGCTGATGAATGCTTCGCTCGTGCTTCCTGCGCTTGATCATGATTCCTTCTGGACAGATTCAAGGTACGAGAAAGACTCTTTGAATTGCATGGTTATAGGATACATCAGAAAAGCTTAAAGACATATAATTTGATGCTGCAGTGAGTTCAAAGACATATTTGATGTGAATCACTTCATCAATGTTCTGAAGGACGACGTCGTGATAGTGAGATCCCTCCCTTCCAAGTACAAAAAGGTTCGACCGTACCTGAGGGCTCCCATCTCCTGGTCCAAGGTAATTAATTACCTTCCTGTTTAATTTTGCAGTGATATATTTAGTTAATTAACTAATCTTCTGCATGCATGCATTAATTAAATAAATTTGCAGGTTTCATATTACAAGGGATTCACCAACATACTGCACAAGCATAAGGTCGTAAGGTTCACCAAAACGGACACACGTCTCGCCAACAATGGCCTCCCTCCTTCGTATCAAAGGCTCCGCTGTCGGGCTAACTACAAGGCGCTCCGATACACAAAGGACATCGAGGACATGGGAAAGATCATAGTCGACAGGCTGCGGAACGACAACCAACGCTTCGTGGCACTCCACCTGAGGTATGAGAGAGAGAGAGAGAGGATGCCTTTTGTACACTCTCAAATATATATATATCTCATGCGTGCATGTTGCAGATATGAGAAGGACATGCTAGCCTTCACAGGCTGCAATCACAGCCTGACGCCCCACGAGTCGGGGGAGCTGGAAGCGCTGAGATATAAGATGAGCAACTGGAGGGACAAAGTTATCGACGGCCAGGCGAAGCGACTGCAAGGAGGCTGCCCGATGACTCCGCGAGAGGCTGCGGTGTTCCTGAAGGCCATGGGCTACCCTTCCACCACAAACATCTACATAGTGGCCGGAGAGATATTTGGCGCCAACAGCACGGCGCCCCTCAGGGAGGAATACCCCAACATACACACCCACCACAGCGTGATGACGAGCAAGGAGATGGAGCCCTTCAGGAAGCACCAGAACAGGCTCGCGGCCCTTGATTACCTCGTGGCCCTCAAGAGCGACGTCTTCGTGTACACCTACGACGGCAACATGGCCAAAGCGGTCCGAGGCCACAGAAGATTCGAAGGGTTCCTGAAGACCATCAGCCCTGACAGGTACGTGCGAGACGTTAACTATTGGATGTATGGATCGTATACATCGAGTTTAAAAGTTGGAGCTTTTGACATATATACTGGCCAGGGAAATGATTGTGAAGCTGGTAGATCAGTTGGATGCTGGTGCTATAACATGGGAGAACTTTGAGGCCAAGATCAAACAGTATCATTCCAACAGACTCGGAGGTCCATACGAGAGAGTGACCGGCACCGATGCGAAGCTGGAAGAGTACTTCTACGCGAATCCTATACCTGGTTGTCTCTGCAGAAAGCAGCAGAAGAAACTTTGAAGACGGAACCAAGAGATTTAGCTTGATGTCAGGTTTATACAAAGATGGTAAACTTCAATAGGCGAAAGAGAAACTTTTTGACAGATTGCTTACTTCCGGAGGGTGATGAGAGCCACGATCGGTATGTACAGAATTTTGTTATATTTTTCTGAATCAATTTAGAGCCTGATGGGACTGTGCTGCTGCATGGTTTTTTGGAAAAGTACTCCATGCATATGGCATGAAAAGGTTCCTGTAGCGGGCTGCAAAAAATTTTGGTGGAGACAGGATGACTCTTTTTTGGTTCATTCTTTCCTGTCCATCAGCTATATTCATCCATTATAGTTCAATTTACTCATTGCCGATCAGCATTAGATGCTATCTCTTTGTACAATCTGGATAATGTAGTGTTTTGACTGTGTTCAGTTATAAGTGATCTGAGCAATGAATTTGCATTAGTTTACTACTGTGACTCTGTTCAGTTAGATGCAGGGAAGTTCGTAGAAGGTACAAGTTTAATTTCTGCTTATCTGTTTTAGGTGCTATCTTTGTACAGTCTGGAACATATACTGCCCGTAATTGTGTTAAGTAATAATCTTGATCTTAGCAACGAAATGACAGAAAAAAGAACTGCAGGAATTGAAATGTTTGATATGCCGTAACAGTAAAATATGAGAGCTCCATAACATAACTAGAAGTAAGATAGTGGACCTTGTTCCTGATTTAACTTAAAAAGAAAGAAGCTAAATCACTCAATATCGATATCAGATGTACACAGAGAGATCCAAAAGAGCAATATCTATATTGCACATAAACTCACCAACGGCGGAGCTAGGGGTTTCATGGGTGGACGTGCAGTGCACTTTGAACATATGTTTATTGCCCTAGCTTGATGCATCCAAAAGAGCAATATCCATATGGATGTTGCGCACTTGTTTGTTGGAGGAACATAGTTAGATTTCTTTCTCATATTTTTTATATCATTCCATGCACTTAGATGTTTCACTTACAATATTATCCATATGTAATTTTCAATTTTAATTTTTTGCAACTCAAATAAAACTTTATCATATATTTTAGTTTCAGTACAACTTCCTAATGTTTTATTTTTAGTTGAAGTGGATAATAACATTTTTCAAATAAATTATGGTTATTCACATAATTCACTAATTATATATATATGATTAACTAAAATTAATTATAACAAGAATTCAACAAGTTTTTCCTTTACAATAAAATCTCCATGAAAATAAAATTAAGATACAAGGAAGTTCATCATGCGAAATAAAAGAGAAATAAATATACAAATACAAAAATACAAAAAATCAACACATTGACGATCACATTCTTTAGAAAATTTGCTGCAACACTTTTCTTCTTTTCCAACGCGTAGACACTTCCAAGCTTGAAGCATGCCCAAAATGAGGCTTTGAGTTTGTATTTATAGTTTTCCAATAGGTGTAGCGAGTCCTACTATGATAAACCTCGATTTCCATCTGATATAGTTCAATTCAAGATTGAAACATAAAAAAGATAATGCTTAACAATCTCAAAAGTGAAAAATTAACTTAATCTTAGAAAATTTTGTGGCCCATGACAAAATTGTCACGACCCTGACCACAACTTTTCTTCTATATCTGCACAACACGTCCTATGAAACTAATTTTATTGCTGTGATCGAAAGATTGTCTTCAATCTCCATAATCTTCACGGCCCATGATTCAGATGTCACGGGCGTCACCGTATGTAATTGTCTTTCTTCATCAAGATGTCATGGCCCATGAATTGTCTGTCATGGTCGTGACCATATGTATGCGTCTTCATCGTTGATTCAGTCATGATTGTGATCATGCATTTATTAGCATATGACGAATATCATTGTGGTTGGGCTCGAACGTGCTCATGGCGTGAAATTGGTTTACAGGTCATGAAATGCTCAACACAGGCATGACTTATGAAGGTCACGACTCTTCGTTCCGTCGTGTGAAAAAACTTTAGGTTTTTTTGCTTCCGCTCACGATTGTGAACCCCTTTTCACGGCCATGACTTTCTAAATGTTTTGTTAATTTGTCTCCAATTTGAGATCATCGCGATGCTAAGTGTCCTAGACATGGAAACACACGATAATATAGCAATCTTTGACTCCAAAAAAATAAAATGAAGTGAAATGATAGACAAAATTATGCATGTAATGATGAAATTGCCAAAAATTAGACTAAATACGCAATGAAAAATATGACTAAATTGGCACGCATCATTCGCCGGTGAACCCAAAGCTCTGATAGATATCATCGTTGAACATTGACTATGATACCAGTTTGTTATGGATGATACCAAAATATATTGTTGTGATACCATTTTGTTAAGGATGGTATCGAAATATGTTGCTATGATACTAGTTTGTTGTGAAAATTAGTGAGAGAGAAGAAATCACATGCATATGAATACACTTTATTTAAGAGGTTCACCTTAAATTGGGCTACATCTTTCGGTGGAAATAGATTTTAATTCAAAATTTGAAATTTGCAGATAGAAAAATCCTCCCTTATAGGGAGAGTTGCCAATGATCCCAAATCCCCTCCCCTTGGGCTCGCGAATAGATGAACAACACAAGCCCCATATGAGAGATTAATCCATGGGGATAACATTGATGTTACACCTCCCCATTATTTAAAGCCTCTTGAATCCTAGACACTTACATCAAATAGGAAACTACAATCTTCGAGATAAATATAAACCTAACCAAATAGAAAATATAGTCCGAAGTAATTAGACTACAAATCTCACTTCAATTCAAACTCATACATTAATTCTAGCCAAACTCTAACAACTTCAAGAATTCTTTAACTGAGCTCGTGTGTGATGCCATGTATCTAGTGCTTGTTATTAGCAGTCTAATTCCTAATTAACTGTGTTTTTATATATCATTCTTGGGTGTTATCTTTCATTCTGAGCTCAATTACCATTTTTCTGCTGAACTACTCCCATGTTTTCTTAAATTAGCTAATCCTTGAATTTGGAGTTGGTTATGTTGTGTTTTGGTTGTTATTTCAGGACTAACGAGGAAAGGGAGATCTCACATCCCTACAAGGACCGTCACAACCCTACTTGTCGAGCCTCCAGATGACAAAGTCGTTTTGGCAGGAGAATCAAGCCAGCTAATGATTGGCGAATCATATAATATTTTGCGCTCAGACAACAAGAGACACATGTCAGCTGATGCGAGAGAGTATAAAAGAGGCCATGGGAGGAAACACAACGAAGGCCGGATTTTTGGACACAAAGAAAAATTACGGAGGAGTAATCATCTCTCTAGGTCGGAAGGGAAGACAATGTTCGCCATTGGAGACTGGTAGTTGGAGATGACACCATGAGTGATTCTAAACTTTGTATTCTATTCTCTGCAATGAACATGTGTTGTAACTAAGTAGGATTATCTAGATGTTAGTGTAGAAGATTTTGGATTGGATCTATGTTTCAGTTTTATGCTTGTTGAACTACCTTGGATTATCGTTTTATGAACTCGACTTTGATTTCAGTTTATGAATTGTCGACCTGTCAGAATTTTATGCTTATTGTGATTGGATTCGAACTAACCCATTGTTTTATGATTTCCATTCTTGATTACACTTGACTTTATCGGATGATATGCCTTGACCGAGGGGCTCCACGACTTCGCGTGTTCGTGATGCACGATTGTGATGACCCTACTTTGAGTTCTTGCTTGTCATTGATTGTGTTCATGTCTCTGTAGCCACAGGGAACCTTCTTGTTTCCTTAGGGTTTAAGACGTTTAGAGGATGGACCATCTCATCTCGTTCACACGTGAACTGGTAGCAATCTCCATCATCGATTTTGTAGAATCATGATGCATGGGTTGTATGTCGAAAGACCCTCGATCCGATAGTAGCTGAGATCTTCTTAGGTAGGTTCCCAGGGGTTCCCTTTTGATCTCTGATGCCGGCCAACTAGGAGAAAAGGATCGGACTCCCTTGAAAAGGAATCCATCATTTCTCTCTTCATCGAGGTTCAAAATAGTATTCAAACCCTGTAGCATATTGATGATCCAATCCAACATCCTGAAGACAATGACATCTAGAGTTCCTTTGCATCTTTGTTGTGTTTTTTATTCCTTAGTTATGATTACATTCCTTTTTATGAATTTAAAGACCCTAAAAATTAGTTAGTCCATGTTTATGTTCTCCACGATACTTGTTAGTTAGATTAGACTAGAATTAATTGGTTAGTTCTTGATTATTGCTTTATCTTCTTCATGGATTTGATACCCTAAATACTACCTTCGATCACTATATACTTGCAACATCACTTGTGTTGTCATAGGATTTTAAAATTGATTGTCTATTGTGATTCACTATCCAAAATATATATTGTCACAATCCTGCTTGAATATTTGTACATGAACCTAATTGTGAATTAAACACTAGGCAACACACATCAAGTTTTTGGCATCGTCGCCAGGGAAGCAATAGCCAATTCTTAAGAACTATCTACCTAACTTGTTATTTTAGATATTCCCATCATTCATATCCTTACTAATCCACTTTAACTTGTGAATATTTTCTGAACTATTTCACCCTTGTTTTCCTATTTTTTCTTGTTGTCACTTATTTAGCTGCAGTGCATGCCAAGATCTAATGTTGTTGAAGAAGACTACTTTCTTGAACTAGAGAGTTTAGATTTAGAAGAAGAAGGAAACAACAAAGCAAAACAGAGAAAGATCACTTCTGATTTTTATCTGAATTCAAATTTTTTTACACTACAAATTTTTGAACCATCTACAGTAGCCATCTTGGAGTCTGAACCTCACACACCCCTGTCATTTTTCAGCTTGAGTATAGAGGAGAAACTTCAACAACTGAAGGGCTAGTCATTGAGATCAGTTCAGATTCGCTTGAAAAATCTAAAACACAAGGAAACAAAGTCGTTATCGAAGGGGAAATGATAGCTCAAGGCCCAAGATGTCTCAAAGATACATATTCACCTATGGCCAACAGAGTTGGAGCTCCAAGAGTACCACCCATGTCGAATGTCAATTACTAGTTACAACCAACTTTAATGACCATGATCCAGCAGGATAAATTTGGGGGTCTGTCACTGAAGACCCAACCCAACATTTAGATAACTTTAAAGAGATTTGTGGAATTCTTCAATTCAACATCCCCGCTGATGTGATTTACATGAGAAATTTTCCTTTCTCCATGAAAGGAAAAGATAAGCTATGGTGGAAAGGCTTGAAATATGAAGAAATGGCCAATTGGGATACTTTAGTCCAACCTTGGTGAATTTTTCCCACCCAGCAAAACAACCCACATAAGGAATGAAATTTATAACTTTAGCCAATTCGAAATGGAGAACTTATATGAAGCTTGATAGAGATTCCAGAACTTACTTGCATCTTGCCCTCATCATAGGTATGAGAGGTGGCGGCTATTAGATCATTTTCATTCAGGGCTAAACTACCTAACATCTAAAGCCCTGAACAATGCAGAAGGTGATGTGTTTGCCACAATCGACATTGATGAAGCCTATAGAATCATGGAAAAGCTGGCAAGAGACCATCACTATCTCAAGCATGAAAGGTCAAGAAAACCTGGGAAGAAGAAGTTTGCTTAAGAAGGAGATTCTTTGTCAACCAAAGTACAAGAAGCTATGAAAAAGGTCCTAGGAAAGCTTAACCTTGCTCCTCAAGTTAACATGGTGCAATCTCCTAAACCTAAAGTGTGATGTGTGTGGAAACTTTGACCATGCTACAAAATCTTGCAATCTACTACACAACATCAAGAACCTTAGTATGACTAAGCAAATACTTTTGTTAATTTTGCACCCAAACCACCTTTTGACAAATATTCCCCTAAAAATAGCAACCATTCATTTTTCTCTTACAGGAATGGCCACTACCAGAATCCTCCTAATCACAACTCCGCATGACAGCTCAGAATTCTTCCAAGACCACCCTAACATCAATCACTTACGTTACCTAGTCCTAACCCTGAACCTCCTAAGCCCATGATGGAAGAAATGATACAATAATTAATGAGGCAGCAGGAGCATATGAATTCTAACATTGAGCAGCTAGCCACTCATAACAAACTGCTTGAAAATTAGATCGCTTTACAAGCCAATGATGCAGCATCACGAACCCACACCTAACCAGGATAGCTAGAGCCAAATACTAGAGAGCAAATCCAAGTTGTTACACTGAGAAGTGGGAAGAATCTACCTCCAAGACAAACTAGTTGCAGAAACTACTTCGATACTAGATAAGGCAGAGGATTAGATTGTCCAAAATCAGCTTGAAGAAGATGTTGATCAACCTGAAACCACAACACAAAGTTTAAACCCAATTCAAGCTGAACAACTAGCTGGCTACCACTATCCCTACATAAAGTCCTGCCTTTTCCTCAGAGAATGTTGAAGGCACAAAAAGAGCAGCAGTTTAGCCGATTTATAGAGGTGCTGAAGAAACTACAGATTAATATATCATTCGTAGAATCCCTCCAACAGATGCCTTCCTATGAAATTTTTTTTGAAGGACATCTTATCAAAGAAAATGAGGCTAGATATCAAAGAAACTATATTACTGGAAGAGAATGCTAGTGCAGTGATCCTCAACAAATTGCCACCCAAGCTAAAAGATCCTAGCAGTTTCTCTTATACCTTGTGAGATTAGACATCTACAAGTGAGAAGAGCACTTTGTGATCTAGGAGTAGTGTAAGTGTATACCATCCTCAATGTGTGACAAACTCAATGCTAGAGAGCCAAAATCCACTGATATGATATTTCAATTGGCTGACAGATCAGTGAAGCATCCTTGAGGGATTCTTGAAGATGTACCAAGTCGACTTGGGAAGTTTTTCATCCCAATAAATTTTGTAGTTTTGGATATGGAGAACTCAAATACTCTTCTCATACTTGGAAGACCTTTCCTTGCCACTGTCGATGTTGTGATTGATGTCAAGAATGGGAAACTATCATTTCAGATAGGAGAGGATAAGATAGAATTTAACCTATCTGAAACAATGAAAAGACTATCTGGAGAACTAGTTTTTGAGGACTATAATCTTATCGTGGAGGTTGTACAAGAAGTCTCGGCTGTTACACATGTTTGAAAGCATTATCAAGTTCTAGAAGATGCTAAGGATCAATTGCAGCCAATAGTCGAAGTTAACCAGCACCTCTTGGAAAAAGAAGAACATGATGACCTCGGTTGTGAATCAAAAATCAGTCACACCTATTAAAATTGGCTATCACAACCTTAAAAAGTCCATCAGACAGAGTGTCAGCTACATCAACTAAAACAATTCAAACTCAATTAGCACCCAAGGTTGAGTTGAAACCTCTATCTCCCACACTTAAATATGAGTTCCTTGGATCAGATTCCATCTATCCAATTATTGTCAGCTCAGCACTTTCTGAAAACTAGCTCATGCAACTACTAGAAGTGGTCAGATCTCACAGAAAGGCTATTGGGTACTCAATTGATGACATCAAGGGGATAAGTTTATCACTTTTCATGCATAAGATTTATCTTGAAGATGATTATGAGCCCACTATCGAAGGACAAAGAATACTCAACCTTAATCTCAAGGAGGTGATCAAGAAGGAAGTCCTTAAGTTATAAATTATGGACTGATCTACCTAATATCCGATAACAGTTGGATTAAGCCAATTCAAGTAGTCTCAAAAAAGGGAGGTACTGTTGTCGAGAATGAGAAAGGGAAGTTAATACCTAGTCGAGCAATGACAAGATGGAGGATATGTATCGACTACAGGAAGCTCAACAAGTCGGCCAGGAAGGACCATTTTCGACTACCGTTTATTGATCAAATGCTAGAGCGGCTAGCTAAGCACAAGTACTTCTGCTATTTGGATGATTATTTAGGATTGTTGCAGATGCCCATCTATCCTTTAAATCAATAAAATACAACTTTCACATGTTCATATGGAACCTTTGCATATAGACGCATGTCGTTCGGATTATGTAATGCACCATCTATTTTTCAGAGGTGTATCATGTCTATATTCTCCAATTTTATCGAAGAAATAATGGATGTGTTCATGGATGACTTTTCAGTGATGATTCATCATTTGAAAACTGTCAACACAACCTGAAGAAAGCTTTGAGATGTGAATAAGTCAATCTAGTGCTGAATTGGGAAAAGTATCATTTCAGATAACTCAAGGAGTGGTACTCAGGCATATAGTTTCAAAATGAGGAATTGAAGTAGACAAAGCTAAGATAAAAGTAATTGAGAAGCTGCCACCACCAATCAATGTCAAGGGAGTGGGGAGTTTCCTTGGACATGCCAAAGGTTCATAAAAGACTTTTCTAAAATTGCTAAGCCAATCACATATTTGTTACATAAAGAAGTTGAATTCAACTCCGACAGTCATTGCCTAGAAGCCTTTAATAAAATTAATGTTGCACTTATTTCAACTCCCATACTGCAAGCACCAAATTGTGACTTACCATTCGAGATCATGTGTGATGTCAACGATCATGCAGTAGGAGTTGTGCTAGGATAGAAAAAGGATAAGTGCAACACAATGATATACTATACTAGCAGAACTTTAGATCCTGCTCAGCAAAACTGCACCACAATTGAGAAGGAAATGTTAGCCATTATTTTATGGAATTGACAAATCAGACCCTATCATGTAGGATCCAAAATAGTAGTCTATACAGATCACATGGCTATGAAAAACTTGATGAAGAAAATAGATTCTAAACTTTGACTAATCAGATGTGTTTTATTGCTGCAGGAATTTGATACAGAAATTTGAGACAAGAGAGGAGTTGAGAACCTAGTAGCATATCATTTATCAAGATAGTTGGAACCCCCTTATGATTGCTCCATACCCACTATGAAAATTTCCCTCATGACTTCCTTTATGCCATTATCAACAGGAAGCCACCTCAGTATACCAACACAACAAATTTTCTAGCACATCAATAAGCTTTTGGGAAAGGATACATTTCACCAGATATGACTCGACAAGGAATGAAAATGTTATTTAGTGAACTCAAACATTTCTATTGAGATGATCCTATGCTTTTCAAAAAGTATTCAAACGGGCAATTCAAGAGGTGTGTACCAAAGTCAAAAGCTCTCATAATCATAAAAGAATGTCACAACTTAGCATATGGAGTCCATGGTGGAATTCAAAGAATAGCTACAAAAATACTGCAAGTTGGATACTATTGCTCTGCTATATTGAGGGATGCGAATGCCTACATGCGGGGTTGTGATAGTTGTCAGAGGACAAGAAACATATCAAGAAGGAATGAGATACCGCAGACTGGGATCCTTGAAGTCAAACGCTTTGATGTTTAGGGAATTGATTACATGGGACTGTTTCCATCACATGGAAGATTCAAGTATATACTTCTCACTATTGATTATGTGTCAAAGTGGATAGAAACAATCCCAACTATTCATTGTGATGTTGCCGTAGTTCAGAAACTCTTTGGGAAGATTATATTTCCATGATTTGGAGTTCCAAGGACGGTTATCAACGATGGAGGAAAACATTTTGCAGAAAAGCAGTTTGAAACATGCTCAAGAAGTACGAGATCTATCATAAAGTGTCAACGACTTATCATCCGCAAGCAAGCGGTCAAGTTGAAGTTTCCAATCGGCAGACTAAAATAATATTGGAGAAGATTGTATCAAAGTCAAGAAAAGACTGGTCATATAAGTTAGATGAAGTCTTGTGGGCCTACAGGACATCATTCAAGACATCCTTTGGAGTCACACCCTTCTAGCTTGTGTATGGGAAGTCACGTCACCAGCCGGTTGAGTTGGAGTACAAAACATATTTGGCCATCAAGCAGCTGAAACTTGCAATTAGTAGAACTCGAAGAATTAAGACTCCAAGCCTATGAGAATGCAACAATCTATAAGGAAAGAACTAAGGCTTGGCACGACAAATGCATGTCGCAAAAAATCCATTACAAGCAAATATATGCTAGCAAGTGCACTAATCTTTCAAGTAATAAAGTGTAAAGTGTAAGAGTTATCGATCTCACGAGGAACTAATGTTAACTATCTAATCTCAGAGGTTAATTGAAGACAATAATAGATCTAAAGAGTTGTGTTTCTTCATAAAATAAAATTTATTAAAATGATTTATTAAAATGATTATTATAATGATAATTGATGATGACTAGGGCTTGGAAAAAAATAAGATTAGGATGAGCACTTAGAATCCTATACAGCAAACACATATGATATTGCAATTAACTTTTGAATCTTCAGATGGTTAGGAAGACTTAAATTATGAATTCCTAAACTATCTTATATTAAACAATTCAGAGACTACTCCTTAATGGACCTACCCTCAAGAAGTTAACATAAGATGTAGTAAAATGTATCCCTAAACTACTAAATCACCCTTAATGGTTGACCTAACATACCACAAATGATAACGTCCTTAACGGATAAAAATCACTTTGTAACGCCCCCATCCCCATTCATGAAATTGTCCGCTTTGGACCCTTGGCCCGCACGGATTTAAAACGCTTCAAGAATGGTTGGGAGGCAATCACTTATAAGCTCATCACCACCTCTATGTTTTGTCCATGTGGGACTATCCCTTGGCCTTTGCCTTGGGTCATTACATTCTTTCCCCCTTGGAGGCTCAACGTCCTCGTTGAGGGGTCCCACATAGTTCAAGTGAGCACACGAGGCTGACTCTTATACCATTTGTAACGCCTCCGTCCCCATTCATGAAATTGTCCGCTTTGGACC
>LTAE01001085.1:17533-62761 GCA_001647135.1 Pontederia paniculata | reverse complement strand
TATATATATATATATATATATGCATAACCTTAATTTTTCTATTGCAAAATAATTTGATCTATTGGGCTTTTATAAATATATTTATTTATAGTTATTTTAGGTTTTCAGAAAAAATAATGAATAATTATATTAAAATATATTTTTTCTTTTTTTCTTAATTTACTTGAGCTAGGAATTTTTAAAATGTTTACTTTTTTCTTACCCTTTTTAATTTTGTTCTGGCAGATAATTAATTCCAAATATAATAAAATTTTATTTTTCTTAAGTTACCTTGAATTAGAACTCTTTATGAATATTTTTTTATTTTTTTGGACTCTTACTTTAATTAGGTGATGTGGTTCTTAAGTTACATATATTAGGACTCTTTATAATAATATTTTTTTAATTCTCTTTAGGACTCTTTTATAAATAATTAGGTGTTGTGGTTCTTAAGTTACTTGAATTGGGACTCTTTATAATTAATTTTATTTTTGTATTCTCTTTAGGACTCTTACATTTTATAAACTTACTTACTTGGATTAGGTGTCATGTGGTATGAGATTGGGAAAAGATAAGATAAAATTTTATCCTTGTTAATAACTAATTTTTTATCAATAATTGTTTTATTAATTTGTTAATTGAAAAATATTATTTTAAGCTATTTTATTTTATTTTAAAAATTATTGATGCAATTCGTAAGACATTATAGACATGACACACGTCATAGGATATTGTAGATGTCATAATTGATATAGGACATTGTGGACACGACACGTGGTATGAGACTGTTTTGCTTGTATATATATATTATATAATATTTTTTTATAATTTTTTCTAAAATCAGAACTTTGGAGAAAATATATTTACTACTTTTATTTATTTATAAATTTATTTAATGTTATATGTCATTTAAATAGTTAAACAGTAATATTAAGAAGCTTTAATAATAAATGTATAATAGTGAAAATAAACCCTATTTGAGATTAAAGACAAAAATAACATCTTAATCCATTGAATATTGTCAAACAATGGAGAAATATGAATAAAAAAAAATAAAGAAGAGACAAGATATTAAATGTTGTCCCATACTTTGAAAGTTGTAAAATGAGAGTAGTTTGCTCAAGAATGGATATGACACGTGTCATAGGATATTGTAGATGTCACAATTGATATAGGATATTATGGTCACGACACGTGGCATGAGACTGTTTTACTTATATATATATATAGATTATAGAATATTTTTTTCTAAAATCAGAACTTTGGAGAAAATATATTTACTATTTTTATTTATTTATAATTTTATTTAATATTAAATGTCATTTAAATAGTTAATTAGTAATAATAAGAAGCTTTAATTACAAATGTATAATAGTGAAAAAAGCCATGTTTGATATGGGATTAAAGGTAAATATAACACTTAATCCCATGAATATTGCAAAACAGTGGAGAAATATGAATAAAAAAATGAAGAAGAGATAAGACATTAAATGTTGTCTCATGCTTTGAAAGTTGTAAATTGAGAGTAGCTTGCTCCATATTAGACATGACACGTGTCATAGGATATTATAGATGTCACAATTGATATATGATATTGTGGACACGACACGTGACATGAGACTGTTTTGCTTATATATATAGATTATAGAATATTTTTTTATAATTTTTTTAAATTAGAACTTTAAAGAAAATATATTTACTACTTTTATTTATTTATAAATTTATTTAATGTTACATGTCATTAAATAGTTAAACAGTAATAATAAGAAGCTTTAATAACAAATATATAATAATGAAAATAAGTCATATGTGATAAAGGCAAGAATAACACTTTAATCCCATGAATATTGTCAAACAATGGAGAATAAGAATAAAAAAATAAAGAAGAGACAAGACATTAAATGTTATCTCGTGTTTGGAACACGTATAATAGGATATTGTAGATGCCACAATTGATATAGGACATTGTGGACACGACATGTGGCATGAGACTGTTTTGCTCTTATATATTAATCTCATGAATATTGTCAAATAGTGGAGAAATAAAAATAACAAATATTGTCACATGCTTTGAAAGTTGTAAAATGAGAGTAGTTTGCTCCCTAATGGACATGACACATGTCATAGGATATTGTAATGCCACAATTGATGTAAGACATTGTGGAGACAACACGTGGCATGAGATTATTTTGTTTATATATATAGATTATAGTACATTTTTTATAATTTTTGTTCTAAAGTCAAAACTTTAAAGAAAATATATTTACTACTTTTATTTATTTATAAATTTATTTAATGTTACATGTCATTAAATAGTTAAACAGTAATAATAAGAAGCTTTAATAACAAATATATAATAATGAAAATAAGTCATATGTGATAAAGGCAAGAATAACACTTTAATCCCATGAATATTGTCAAACAATGGAGAATAAGAATAAAAAAATAAAGAAGAGACAAGACATTAAATGTTATCTCGTGTTTGGAACACGTATAATAGGATATTGTAGATGCCACAATTGATATAGGACATTGTGGACACGACATGTGGCATGAGACTGTTTTGCTCTTATATATTAATCTCATGAATATTGTCAAATAGTGGAGAAATAAAAATAACAAATATTGTCACATGCTTTGAAAGTTGTAAAATGAGAGTAGTTTGCTCCCTAATGGACATGACACATGTCATAGGATATTGTAATGCCACAATTGATGTAAGACATTGTGGAGACAACACGTGGCATGAGATTATTTTGTTTATATATATAGATTATAGTACATTTTTTATAATTTTTGTTCTAAAGTCAAAACTTTAAAGAAAATATATTTACTACTTTTATTTATTTATAAATTTATTTAATTAAATAGTTAAACATTAATAATAAGAAGCTTTAATAACAAAGGTATAATGTTGAAAATAAGCCATATTTGATATAAGATTAAAGACAAGAATAACACCTTAATCCCATGAATATTGTCACAGTGGAGAAATAGGAATAAAAAAATAAAAAAGAGGCAAGACATTAAATATTGTCTCATGCTTTGAAAGTTGTAAAATTTGAAAGTTGTAAAATGAGAGTAGCTTGCTCTAGCTTGGAGCAAACTGCTCCCTCTATTATTTTAATAGTTAAAAAAATTAATTGAAATTTTAAATTAATTATTTTAGTTTAATAAAAATATTAACTATTTATTATATAAGTGACTATATATTTTTCAAATATATAATTGAGATGATTTTATAATTATATTTATATATTATTAAATTTATTTAACACAAAATTAATAGTGTATAATGATAATTAATTGCATATATATTACATATATATTAATATAATTAGATCTTATATAAAAAAATGCAAGAGCAATAAATGATATACATTATTATATCTATAAAGTAGTATTTTTATAATTATTTTAATAAATATATGAATTTAATATTTTGTATTTTTATTTCAACCAACCATCTATCTAAAATCTTAATCCTAATAAAAGTAATTGCACAATAATATTCTTAATTTAAGAATATTAAATTCTTAAATCAAACAGGATTTTTAGGACAAAAATTGCTCTCTTTCTCTTTCTAAGCATAGAAGATGGAACAACCTCAAAATACGCGATCTATGCCTTGGCATAGAGGTCGAACAATCCCATCACATCTCTCTCCCCCTATTAATCTTACTTTTTTTTTAATCAGATATTTCATATGCAACAGTTCAATGATAAGAGACACCTACATTAAATTCTTAGTAATTAGTCACTATTATTATTTTCTTTCTGCCACGTAATGGCCGAGAGCATAATCCATATTAATTTGGTTCTTCATATCGAATTTGACTATTGACGATTCCCAACAATAATTGTTCTAACTTCTAATTGATTAAAAAGTGTTTGAGAAAGCACTATGTCGTTTGGGATAGATATTCAGATTTTGAAAAATAATACAAAGATTACTTTGAAACCAGTTAACAGATCTTCTATCACATCATGATCTATCAGAAGCTAAAAGAAGAGCTCTCAGATATGAATTCCCAAACAACAGAACAATTATTTCTTTAACCTCTTATTCCGTTTGGAAACGATATTGACATATTGAAAAAATTGGACGGGCCATGGCTTATTATATATAACAGCAAGTACTGTATGTATGGACTATGGAGCTTGGTATGTTTTCAGGGTTTTTTTGATATATAATTGAAGCACAACCCCTCGATCAACCTTGAGATGAGCCATCGATTCTTGTTCCTGGACATGCAATGCACAGTTCTGTCTCCACCTCGGAGGATACACTCTCTCTGTTGTCTGTTGCAGATTCCTTCTGTGCGGCAAGTTCTTGTTGCAACTTGCACTAGAAATATTATTCCACAACATATGGAAGATATCATATCAGTTACTCTTAATGCTTTCAGTCAGAAACAAAACCACTAAACAAGAGATAATTAAGGCATTCGAGGTTACCTTCTCATGAAGTAAAGTGTTCTCCTTGGTTAGATTTCTCTCCTAGATATAGTTAACAAATGTGATCAGCAAAGGAGCTTAATAGCGACCAAGTCATAATTTTAACATGGCCAAGTTTCAAGAAGCTACCTTCTCTTTGAGCTGTGCAATCTGGTCCTCTAGTAATCGGTACTGAAAACAAAGAGAAGTTCAAGGTTCATGAAAGAAGCTTTATTTATCGATAGCTCATAAAGTTAAACTTTTCTCATTTCTACCTTCCTTCCTCTAATGTTGCATAAGCTCTGCTCTATTTTAGCCTCTAGTTCATGCAGCTCGTCCAAAGAACATGTCTCTAACTTTTCACCCATTAATCTCCTGCAGAATGAGTCCTTGAAAGTTTATACAAGTCCAGATTTTGATCTTGTTTCATAGTTGCTTCAGAAAGATAATGGAATGTACCAAATCTGAACTCACTTTGTAGATGCTTCAAGAACTTCAATTTTCTTTGAGATGTTTGCAGATTCATGCTTCCATTGCTTCAATTAATACAACTACATTTTAGAACTTATTACATTATAAAACAGAATCAAGAATCTTATAATCTGTGAATTCCTTGTACATGGTATATAATAATGAAATTTTCACTTTCACCTGAACATTGAAGGAAACTCAATTAATAGTTTATGACACTAAAAGAACAAGGATTCCCTTAAGGCAAAAAAGGAGGGTTACATTAAGAGTTAAAGAGCAGAACATGAAACATGTTGCCTTCCCCTCCCGCACCCTCTGATGAACCATCACCGCCAAGGACCTTTAACCATTTTCCTCGACTCCAGTTTAACAGCACGACAGTCATGGTCGTGGACAAGATGACATCTGAGAAGAATGGCCACCAAATCAGGCACATAGAGTCTCATCTCTCTAAGAAAGCTAGGAACAACAACGGTCAACCAGATCCTATAGTTACTCCGGTGCATGAATACAGAGCCTTTGCAGATGCTGTTCAGCACGGAACCAAGTTTCACCAGCACACCCAAACTGGCAAGAAGGAAGAAACACACTGCAGCAAATCCATAGCAGAGTAGACAAAAGTAACAACAAATGTCTCAAAATCCTTGTGACAGAAGAGGAGATGCAAGATTTCGCTAGACCCTGGAAGGATACTCTCAGAGTGAAATTGTTGGGACGACACATTGGAGCACCCTACTTACAACAAAGACTGCAAAAGATGTGGGGAAGACAAGGTCATATTAGTGTCATGGACCTGGCAAATGGTTTCTTTGTGGTTAGATTTGATGCAGGAGAAGATAGAGTATGGGCTCTCACAAGGGGTCCATGGTCGATCCTTTGGCATTTCCTTTAAGTTCATGAATGGACCACCGAATTCACGCCACAAGAGGCTAAGATTAGTAGATTGGTGACATGGATACGTATTCGTGATATGCCACTGGAGTTTCTAAACATGGCACTACTCAGACATATTAGCTACGACATTGGCAAGCTGCTCTGCATTGATGGTTTCATGGAAGAAAATCTAAGAGGCCATTTTGCTAGGCTGTGTGGAGCTTGACTTGGAGGAGTTTGTGATTTTCATCAGTGGGAAAATTAAGGGACAAAATACACTCTGGTGCATGAGGGTGTTGGAGCATTATGCTTCAAATGTGGTAAAATCAGCCACCCTAAGGAGAGATGCCTTGAATACCTCAATTTGGTGAAAGATAGCACAACCGACGGCGACATAGAAGATAACCACAATCTCGCCCAAGAAGACAAATGGGAGGAGGTAATGGTCGAAAACAAAAGTGAGCAAGAACCGTATAGAGAGGTGGCTGCTTGTATGAAATAAACATCGAAAAGGGAAGAAACAAATAGCAAATCATACTAATGCGGAACTCAACGACAACGCCTTAATTAAAGAGGTTGGCCTAAGGTGCAGTTTGACAACCCCATCATGAATCAAGACACCCAGAAGGATTCAACTCTTCCCAATGGAAGTTGCAGCAGGAGTCGCCTCGTACCAATTTGATGGCCTAAATGTAGCATGAGCTTTCTTGTACCAACATGATGACCCAAATTAAATTAATGGTAGAGAGACCTCAAAAGTACGTGATATGGACGATAGTCAACACAACGAATTAGCAAAAAGTCATGCGTACTCACTTTGAGCCACGTGCCATCTGCACGGGCCCCCAATAACCCACCCCACCTGCAGAAGCATAGAGGAAAGCCAAAGTCTCCTCTAGGAAGAAAAACATGACTAGTGTCCTCTAAGAAGAAAAACCTGGCTACTACAGAGCCATACGATGCAACGTACGAAGATGCTTAGGAGCAATCAAAGGACCTAAATGAGCCTGAAGAATTGGCGGTGCACAAAGGTATGTTTGACATCAATAGACGAATTGGGCATGGATAGGTTAAGCCTTCTCCAAGGATCACTAATTTCCCAGCACCTTTAAATTAAATATGCGTCTAATAAGTTGGAATTGTCCGGGGTTCGGTAAACAAAGTTTTATGCGAAATATGAATGAATGCATATGGAAGAATCAACCTAGATATTTGGATTATACTTGAACCATAAATTAGTGGGAGTGCGTCAAAGAAGGTTTGCAAGCGGTTCAAAAAATACAACATTGAACACATTGAAACACTCAAATTCACTGGTGGAATCTAGATTTTTTGGAACCCACAAGAATTTTTGTGCAAGTTTTGAATAAACATGCTTAGGCCCAAGAAGCATCTATGGAAGCCCTCAACCCTAAGGAGGCAGGAGCTACGGGAGCATCTGAGCCAAATCTCGAACATCAACAACCAGCTGCCTTGGCTTCTAGTAGGAGACTTTAATGAAGTTGCTAATGAGTACAAGAAGGTTGGTGGTGCCCCAATCAATTATGCGTCAGTTGCAAAGTTTAGGAGACAATAGATCGATGCAGCTTGATTGACATTGGCGCCTCTGGACCGCGATACACATGGTATGGAGCCACACAAAATGGGGATCAACTCATGGAACAGTTGGATAGGGCATTGTACAATCTAAACTGGCGAATTGCATTCCCGAATAGCGAGGCTCTCATGCTCCCAATGGTAAATTCTTATCATCACCCATTACTTATCTCTTCAATTTCAATCCTCCATACAAGTAGAACGCGGCCTTTTTGAAACCTAGCATTATGGCAATCACATGCGGATTTCCAAGGTCTCCTACAAAGGCACTAGAAGGCACATATCAACTTACAAGCAATCTGGAAAACTTTTGGGACATTGTTCAGGAATGGAACAAAAATACCTTCAGCAACATCACCCAACAGAAGAATGTTCTATTAGCAAGGCTTAGAGGAATCCAAAAAGCCTTGCAACCCTGGTCAAGTCCCTTCCTAAGACAACTACAGATTAAGTTACTAAAGGATCTCGATCTCACTCTTGCATAGGAAGAAGCTCTTTGGTACCAGAAATCAAGGTGTAATTGGCTCAAACATGACAATCACAACACAAGATACTTTCACATCAAAGCTATAATTAAGAGAAGGAGGATCCATGTCACCCAAATGCAAGGAGAAGATAGTCAATGGATACAAAATAATGACCAACTACTTGCACATGTTAGTGCCACTTTAAGTAACTCTTTGCAGAAGATCTAGTACCCATGCAAGGGAGTGCAACATCAGAGTTCCCACATGTGAACCCAACCAAGCTTAGCTTACTCTCTAGCCCCATCACCGCAGAGGAAATATGAAGAGCTTTATTTGCAATGGCTCCATACAAGGCCCTTGGCTCGGATGATTTATCAAGCCATCTTCTATCATCACAATTGGCAAGTTGTTGGAGTTGCAACCACTGATTCCATACGGAAGATCTTCACATGCCAAAAGGACCTAGAATCTATCAACAACACTTATATTGTTCTAATACCAAAGAAGGAGATACCTAAAAGGATACAAGATTTTAGATCCATAAGATTATGTAATACAACTTATAAAACAATGACAAATATCATAAAAATGAGCCTGCAAAGCATCCTCCCAAATATCATTGGGCCACATCAAACGAGTTTCATCAAAGACAAGAGTATACATGATAATGTTATTATCTCGCAGGAACTGTTGTACACCATGCACTGCATGCGAGGACGCAAAAGCTTCTTCTCTGTAAAGGTCGACCTCGAGAAGGTGTTTGATTGCTTAAGGTGAAGCTATATTACGCAAAAGCTTCTTCTCTGTAAAGGTCGACCTCGAGAAGGTGTTTGATTGCGTAATGTGAAGCTATATCGTTGAAACGCTATCAATCATAGGGTTTCCTAATGCACTCCGAAGGGTTATCATGGAATGCATCACAACTGCAACTTCATGTGTACTCTAGAATGATGAACCTATAGAAAATTTCAAGCCAAGTAGAGGGATTCGACATGGACGTTCACTATCCCCTTACATCTTTGTAATGTACGCAAAAGCTTCTTCTCTGTAAAGGTCGACCTCGAGAAGGTGTTTGATTGCGTAATGTGAAGCTATATCGTTGAAACGCTATCAATCATAGGGTTTCCTAATGCACTCCGAAGGGTTATCATGGAATGCATCACAACTGCAACTTTATGTGTACTCTAGAATGATGAACCTATAGAAAATTTCAAGCCAAGTAGAGGGATTCGACATGGGTGTTCACTATCCCCTTACATCTTTGTAATGTGCATTGAAAGATTTGCTCACAGAATCACCGCTAGCGTAGGTGGTAGATGGATCATGGGTTACAATGCGTGCAAACCAAGAAGGCCGCTAATATCTCATTTGTTCTTTGCAGACATACATTCTCCTCTTTGCCGAGGCTAAAATTGATCAAATGAGAACAATAAGGAGGGTACCAGACTAATTATCTGAATCTTCAGGGCATAAGGTCAACACTTTGAAGTCCTCCATCTTCTTCTCACGAATGACAAATCTGCATATTAAATAATAGATCCTTCGCAGCAACGACTTTCAGGAATGCTCTGCTTTAGGGAAATATCTTGGAGTTCCACTTATACATGGACAAGTAAGGAAGCACCATTTCCATCAGCTTCTGTGTAGAATGCAAGCTAGAATTGCAGGATGGGCAACCTTATCTTTATCCCTGGCAGGGCACACAACCTTGGTCCACTCCGCTATTTAGAGCATTCCACTCCATGTGATGCACAAGATGAATTTCCCAATAGAATAATCCAAGAAATGAAGAAAACATGCTCCTCATTCCTCTGGGGACACTTCGAAATCAAAGAAGCTACATCTAATTGCTTGGGATCACATCACTCAACCAAAGGAACGTGAGGGTCTTGGTCTAAAGGATTGCGTCTTTGTAATATTGCAATCTTTGCAAAGAAGGGATGTGGTTTGCTCCCGGTGAGGATTCATTATGGGTGCAAGTCCTCATAGGAAAATACATCAATTGTGTTAGTGCGAGGCACTATGCTGGTGTATAAGTTAGGAGATTCATGGCTTTGGAAAGTCATTCAAGAGGCATGGAATATGGTAGCCCTTGGAGCCATAAAAGAAGTCAGCGATGGAAGTGGAACCCGCTTTTGGTTTGTTAATTGGCGTCCTGGAGGAGGTGCATTTATTATTGATTGTGCTTATTCTCAAAACATGTCCTGGAGGTGGTGCATTTATTATTGATTGTGCTCATTCTCAAAACATTCATAAGCCGAAAGCCATAGTTGCAGATGTGGTGCAACAGGATGACAATTGGGTCTGGAATGTATTGGGACAACAAATGTCCCTTTAGAAATTGAACATACTTGCGGCAATAAGCTCGCCATGCAACACAGGAAATTTTGATCAATTGTATTGGCATCTTGAGGCGAGCGGGAGTTTGAGCATGCGCTCCTCTTATCAGTTGTTAGCCAAACCTAGATGGAATGTAAAGGATGACCTTTGGTCGACAATTTGGAAGTGGAAAATACCCCAACGCATTCATTCGTTCCTTTGAATCATAATGCATGAAAGGATTCTAATGAATGATCAAAGGCTTCGTAGACATCTAGCAACTTCGAACATTTGCAGCAGATGCTCATTGCATTCATAATCTATTTCACATTCATTTAAGGATTGGACTTGGATGAGAGGCATCTAAAGAACTTTAGTGCCAGAGAATTTGGAAGCAATATTCTTCAATGCTCCCATCAAAACTTGGTTGTCCACCAATCTCAATAGAAGAGTTAACACAAGAACTCGACTAGTCACTAGTGTTCGGAGTTGTTTGTTGGAAGATATGGCATTGGAGAGCTATGGATTATTTACATGCGACTTTCGAAATCTGACTCACGTACCATCGCATGTGCTACTGGAAAGTTATGAGCTATGGTCTATTTGTCGACTTCACCGGACTATTGCATGCAACTTCCACGCTTGAAGCACAACTATGGGCTATTTAATGCAGACTCCACTTTGCACGACAGCATAAACACACTAATCTCATTCTGGAATGTGACTCACGTACAATAGTAATGATACTAAGCAGCGAGATGCAGTTTAATCCACGTATTTGGAAGCTAGTATTAGACATTTGGTGCATCATCAACATCCCTGGGCAATCAAGTTGGGGCATGTTGGAAGGGAGGCTAATCAATGCGCTGACTAGCTCGTTAAACTCCCATATGATGCAGGACCTAAACCACGAGAATTGGAATATCTGTCGATCGTCGTAGGTAGATATTTGATTAATTCGAATCATATGGAAATCAACTCCCATATGATGCAGGACCTAAACCACGAGAATTGGAATCTCTTTGCAGACATTTATTTGATCAATGTACCCAACTTTATGTAATCTCCTTATGTAACAAGGCTTCGCCTTCATTTATCGGAAAAAAAAGCATATAACATGTGATTTTTAGAAAAATAAATGTTGAGATAAAACTTTAGTTTATTTTTTATTCAAACTTATTAGTGATTTTTGTGTGCTACTCATGCCATACTAATATGCTCCTATTTTTTGTTCTTTTTTATAAAAAGTTTGAACTGAGGTATTACATTGTAGAATTAAAGTTGAAACAAGAAAGTCCTAAAAATTGAGTTAGACTTTTATATTCCCCTTGAGGATAATAACCTCGCACATCATATCATACCTTTGTAAAGATGAAATAAGAATGTCCAGTTGAATCATATGCTTGCAACACCAAAATTAACCACTAAATCAAGAACTATTTTCCAAAACAACATAATTATGGACGAGTTGACAATTACACGTCAAATCTAGGTTTCATCGTTTGAGCATTAGAGAATGACACTACAAAAAAATAAATTTTTTTGCGACCAAACATTTGGGGTAGTTAGTTAAACCGCCTCTATATGAGGCTGTCTTGCTATGGCCACTGCTTTAACACAACCTTTATGGTCAAGTTGTGAAACTCATTTTTGAATTATCATTAACCGTCATAATATTAAGTCTCAAATCAGTTCATAATATACCACATGCATCTTTTGATGCATTTATGCAAATATTGAAAAAGGTGACACCAAGTTATGCACGAATTCCATTAAATTATTATTAAATAAGAAGACTTTTTTCTAAACTTAGCCTACAATAAAAAAATTTGATTGTTGTCTCAATGGATACATATTATTTTATGATCGTGACTTTGATTTGCGACAATGCAAGTTTTGCGGCGTTGAAAGTTATAAATCGTTCGCCAAAATAGATGTAACATTTAAATTAAAAAAATGCATTATTTACCTCTAATTCCAAGACTGAAGAAATTATATTCTTCAATTGGTTCAACGTCACAAATAAAATGACACGCTCAAAAAATTACTAAAAAAAGATTTATTTATGCTTCATCCGTCGACTGGTGAAGCTTGAAAATATTTTGATCAGATGCATCAAGAATTCACATATCACTCTACAACTTAAGATTTGGTTTGTGTGCAGATGATTTTACTTCATACAATTAATCATCATCTCCTTATTCTTGTTAGCCTATAATAGTTACCCTGTATAGTTTACCTCCGAAAGTATGTATGACAGTATCGTATATATTTTTAGCTTGCATTATTCTCGATCCTCATAATCCAAAACATAAGCCAAATAAGTTATGGAATGATATTTTGACATATGATGTGTCGAGTAAACATAAGAATGCAACACTTACGTGGACAATTAATGATTTTTTTGCATATGAATGTTATCAAAATAGATGATCACAAGTAAGTTAGCATGTACATATTGTATGAATAAATCAAAAACTTTAACTTTAAAGAATGAAGGTAAACGTTCATGGTTTTATTATCATTGTCACACTAGACAATATGAAAGATTTGATCCTTTTATTATTTCTATGTTAGTTACATAAGTGTATTATGTGAAATAATTGTCACTGATAATAAAAACTAAAACAAGAAGTGAGTGAAAATTAAAGGTACTTTAGAAATAACATTTCAAGATGATTCAATGACTTCTATAGAATTTATCTCGGACTTCGAACTTATTGAAGATTTGCATGATGAGGATGATTTGCGAGATCAAGTTAATATTGAAGATGTTTATATCGACGAAGAAGATGACATTGAAGATAATTATGAAACTTTATCCTATTTAATTAATGAATATAAAATAAATAATAACTAATGATTTTGAATACTGATGTTTATTATGTTAATATGTGCAATATGCCTAATATTTTATTACGAAAATGATTATAATATTATGATTATATTTAATGACTAGTAGTTATGATGAATCCACACAATGACATGGTTCGTCACACGCATCGTTCTCTTTATCTTTCCGTGAGTGATATATTTTTCGTTTTATTCTTTTTTTTCATTACAAATTTTTTTATTCATCTTTTAAACCAAAATATTATTTTTTATTTCTAAAAGCCTCCGGATATTATGAACCAATTATGAATATCAGTCGCCTCGAACTTTAATCGAAGAAATTGATGATGCAACACAACTTGTAAATTCAATTAAGATTATTTTTAATATATACATTTATTACATTCTTGTTTCACATTGAAGTTAAAACTAATAAGCTTCTTTTTACATATATTTTTTGAATATATAAATTAATATAATTCTTTTTACATATGTTTTCTTCTAGAAAATGATAGGAAAAAGCTACTTCATCATGTCCATTCAGAATATTTGAAAGATATTCGAGGACTTTGATCGATGAAGAATCAACAGAAGAGATTGCACCATCCTTATCTATTACCAATGTTGAAACTCAAATTTCAAAATCTACATGTATGTTATCATATGTGCGAAATAGAACACATTTAGAACCTGATGAATATAATGGATAAATATTTGGTCTCATTTTGAATTTAAACATCATATGTGTATCATCACTGATTAACTCTTCAATTTGTAAGTTTGTACCATCTAAACTTTGTTGCTTTCACTCAAGTGATCCGGCATAGATATGATCATAAATGGTTAATTTGAAAAGAAGTATCAAAAGCAACAAAAATAGATGTTGTTTCGAGAGTTTCGAGTTTCTATTAGTCTTTTGACATACTATGATTATAAAAAAATATTGATTTAATTTTAATATATTTTCATATGATTTAAAGAATATGTTTGGTGGAACCTTGAGTACAATGGCTGAAACACTCGTTGCTCTAAGAGATTATCATCCCTCTTAGCCGCGACACGAAGAGATTAAGAAAAGTCTACCTAGATTGGTGATCAAGTAGGTGTCGAATTATGTGTCAAGTGATCAATTGGGAGATATAAGAAAAATGTGAAACAACAAAAAGAAATCACACATTTGATCAAGGCGTTTTATTCATACTATGGTGTTTGTGCATCTAGAACCATTATAAAAATGACACGTTAAAGAAAATTTTAATAAATTCTTATATTTTTTAGTTTTTTGTAGCATTTAATTTTTAGTAATCCTTTTTATTAGAGAAAGAGATGACTAAGGAACCAATTGAAGATGAAATATTTTTTATAACTCATGTGAAAAAGGACAAGACATGAAGTTCAACTTTTGCCCAGAAACACATATGTAATAGTTTTTTTATATCACTTGCATTTTAAATAAAGTTATTCTGAATCTATCTCTATTAACTTTTTTTTATGTGAGGAGTTTAAAGCTAAAAAAGTTAAATATTTGACTTAGTGTACCCAACTCGCAGTTACCCCGATTAGTACTAGAGACCTCTAGACTCAGCATGTTGGCATCTAAAACGACGTGCTTATAATTGATCTTTTGCTATCTATTCTGATTTCTCATCCTCGTACGGAGACCATCAAATGCAAAAGTCCCTTCAGCATCAATTGAAACAGAATTAATAACAATTGCAATTTGCAAAACTTGAATGAAGTCAAAGTAAACAATATAAGCAATTCAAAGTGATGATGATTAAGTTTATGATCAATCAAAATCGTAACGAGGGCCAAGAGGAGTAGGGCGACGAGGATGAAGATTTGTGATGTGTGTAAGAAAAATGAAGACAAAAACTTTATTATTTGCATAAAAATCATGTGTTGTATGCAAGGTTGTCAAACTCGTAAATCGGAGTCAACACGGAATGGCCGGGTAAACACATAAAGCGTAGGTTCGTGACACGGAACGACCGATTCTACCTATATAATAATAATAATAATAATAATAATAATAATAATAATAATAATAATAATAATAATAATAATAATAATAATAATAATATAGAAATAATATAGAAAGATTCTAATAATTGCATTTAAGTCATAATTATAAATAATAATTAATGATCTCCTAACTAAGCAAAATCTATTAAAAGTTAGGGCAAATAAATTGTTACCCTCACGTGTCTCCTGTTGCAAAAGAGGAGAAATAAACGTGATTCTTTCTAATCGTATGAAGAGGGCTGAGCAGGGGAGGCTAATGGCGCGGTGGTGAATGACAGCAGCAGCGGCGAATGCGAGCAGCAGCGGCACAAGCAAGCAGCAGGAATGAAGTGCGAGCGGCTGCAGCAGCAGCGAATGCGAACATGAGCAGTGACAGAAGCAGCGATGGCAGCGGCGGAGAAAGCGAGCAGCAGCGGCGGCAGGAGAAAGCGAGCAGCAGCGGCGGCGGCGGCGGCTGAGAAAGAGAGCAGCAGCAATGGCGGCGGCGGAGAAAGCGAGCACCAGCAGCAGCAACGAACGCGAGCGGCTGCAGCAGCAACGAACGCGAGCGGCTGCAGCAGCGAACGCGAGCAGTGATAGCAGCAGCGAACGCAGGCAAGTGCTTGGATTTAGCGCTTGAGATCGTTTGGTCAGGTGAAAAAAAAGGTTGACACGGCAGCACGCCGTGTCAACCGATTCTACGAACCAGCACGCGATTCTATCGCGTGCTGGCTGAAAACGATTTTCGATACGATCCAACTCGTTTTTCCTTGGTAAGATCGTAAAATCGTCCGATTTTACGAGTTGACTCGCGATTTTGACAACATTGGTTGTATGTATTTGTAATAGTTGTCAAACTTTATTATGTGTTTATTATGAATTTAATTTGTGATGTGTATATTTTTATTGTATTTTTGAGCTTGTTGTTGTATATTTTTTATATTTTTTTCCGTATTTGAGTCGATTTAATAGACCACTTCAACAAAGGTGATCTTAAATGGTCAATGATCGTCTCTATTGAGACGGTCTTCGCACACCGGCTTAATTTGAGTCAATTTGTGATAACCTCAACTGAGACAATTTTTGTAGAGCATCTCAAATGCGTTTGCAACAACACTTTCACTGACGGCACATTTCCACTACTTAACTATCTCAAATTTCAAATTTGAGACTCTGTTAAACATATTTGAGACATTTTTTACCGCTTCAAATATATTTTTTTGTTGTAGTGTGGACGCTAATAGAATTTTCACTCGTTATTTCTGAGCTTAAACTATAACTTGAGAGGCCAATAAAGAAACATAAAATTTGATTATATTTTCTTTGAACATAGAAAAGTCAATCAAAATTATGCTAATCATATTGCGAAAGATTACACACCTGAACACCATGTTCCAAGGTTCTACAACTTGCTTCTTGCTTAGAATTTGTCTTATAACGCTCGATGGTGTTCAACATGCTGAAAAATTTAAAAAGTGAAATAGGTGAAATTTTTTAAAAAAATAAATGCAAAAAAGAAATTCGATAGCATTAATATAAAAGTTCATGGAAAAACAAGAAACTAAAAAGATAATGTCATGTTGTATTTACATATCTTTAATATATAATAATATCTAATCCATCGTATTTTATGCATTTCATCAATTGAGGATCTACTCTATAGAATTTTGGATTTATGTTAGTTTACAAAAATTGAATATCGAGACAAAAACAAGTTATAGAAACTTTCTTTTTTTTGCTTAAATTTATATATAAATTATGTGTGCTACATACTAAAGATGTTGTACGCTCCTTTTTCTTAGTAAAGAAACATCAAAATAATGACCTATAACATTTTGTTTTCTGCATATTTATGCATCTTTGTGGACATAGACAAGTATCTCGAGTGTTTGCTCTACGATCATCATCTTTGTCAGGTAACAATCAACACTTTTCATGGTTCATATGTAACATCTATTTCTCCCTTATGTTATTGCATAACTTTTAAGTAATCATTTGTAATATCAAGCTTTCAAGTTACATAACTCAAGATTTTTTTTACAATAATATAAATTTCATTAACATAAGGCAAATGGGGCTCGAGGGAATAGTTTTGACGCTAATAGAATCAATTAGCACACCAACATGGAGGTGAAATCAGATTGCCAAAAGGACAATACTAGCCACCACAGGAGGAGCTTATGATAACGAGTGAACAAAAGATGTTCACTGCTACATGCACATAGAGAGGCAGCCTAGTTATTATTAGATAATTAATATCCCTCTCCCTTCTTATTAGGGCAAAAAAATATTAGTACGTAAGGAAAATGGTAGATATTATTAATGAATTTTTTATTATAAAGTAAAATGTATACTTATTTGGCATTCAATGACAACAAATTTAAAAGTTTAAGGATGCATACGTTCATCAACGCATCTAATATCATCACATAATTTATTAAATTTCATACATGAATAAATGAGCGTCTGTGAAGCAAACTTATGTTTTATTTTTTTTTTTTCATTTTCTTCAGTGTCTCTGCTAGTTACCGCAATGATGCATGAAAACCATTATTGTAAAATAGAAACTATCGACTATAATTATATTCATCATGATGTCTAAAAGATTTTAAAATTTGGAAAGAGCAAAAATAGCTATCATGACTTTTTTTATGCTGCAACATCATTTTTCAAACATTGTCAAGGACCTCCAGCATTATACTTGATGAAAGACATTAGAGAATAGAGAAAAACACATGAAATATATTTGAAATATTCATTACTCTCATATTTTAAATATGATAATAAAGATTTTTCTAAAAGGGAATATATTGGTAGAGTTCGAGTAATATATTAAGTAAATTAGACAAAATAAACAAAACATCTCGCCCTCCTAATGAAAGATTATCGCTTTGGGGCAATACTCAAACTTCACATATTACTCAATCAAACACAGTTACACATGAAATATATATAATTTCTTTTAAAACCTATTTAGACACTCCCTCCCTTCCTCCTTACTATAGTCTCATAAATAACTTTTCCACAATTATTTATTAATTCTTTTGGGAACAAATGGAAAAGAAAGAGCTAAAGCATTAAGAAGATAAGAGAAAATATTCATCTAAAGATATCGTGATAAATTTGAAAAACTTGAACAAATGAGATACTATTTTGGTTGATCCAACTTTGTATAAGCAGGGATGAAAAAATAATTTTAAATGAAAGGTTTGATTGAAAATTATTATTTATAGATTTCACTTAAATGCATATTAGGGAAGGAACGTGGAGGTTTCTTAACATTTAAAAGTATAATTTAGTATAGGTAATTCTATCAAAATGCAAGTGCTACACCATTTGTTTAACTCTTCGGCAAATCAAAGCTTAACCTTGAAATCCTTATATTGAAAATTAAACTCCAAATTGATCATAATTTCCAACAAAACCATCATGGACCCATGCCTTAAAGAGTAACAATAGTATTGCAAAATGAGAAAACTTAGGCATTAGACAAGGATGATACTAACATTATGTATGATATTACCAAACATTGGATAGGCAGGTAGCAATTCAATTATTAAGGCATCCATGTATCTTAATTTAATTATGGATTAAAATGAACTTGTGAACTGGTTATAGTATACACAAGAAAACCATTTACGGTGTCTATGTGTGTATAATACGATTGAACAAGAGAAAAAAAATTTGTTTAGAGAAGAAAATATGATAGGACAAGGTTATGCTCCAAATTTTTTATCAATAAACAAAGTTATTCACATTTTATAATCTAATAAGTACAAACGGTAGTGGGATATCATGGTAAAGGACATTACTTTGGTCATCACCTAATTCTTTGATGCTGACATCTTGCCAATCCTTGATTTTTATACTAAACAAGATAAATCCACAACTATAAAGGACTTTATACAAATATCTTTTTTAATGTATTATATAGGCTAGTTACCAATATAATTTGGGTGCATTTGGATAGAAGAGAAGAATGAAAGGGAGGATAACGGAAGGTAATGGGAGGCAGGATAAACGAGTTGTTATCCTCCATTCAATTTTTTAATTTGAAATATATAATTTTTAACTACTTATAAGAGAGGAAAGAAAGTTAATCTTTATATTTTTTTTCAAAAAAATTGTTATGCAGACAAGAATAATTTATATCCTCCCCTCAATCATCATTTCTTTAAAGAGAGCTACCCCGCCCAGTCAACTTTTATGTACCAATTCAATATAATATCCTTAAAGCACGATAATCTAGAAACTTATCATTTGTTGAAATTTTTAAGAATCTTGAAACTTCGAAACATTAATGGTCCAAGAAAATTATAAATTCACATTAAGCAAAATAAATTTCGTGATGTTAAATTGTACATAATAAAACATAAAACTCCATATCCTAACTAGAAATATGCCTTCTAATATTTCATCAATTTTGTTGAAGAATGTCATGTGCTAACCATCAAGCATGAGAACTATTATATGCATCATCATCGATGACAAATAACTTTTCAGAGTCAGGTAAGTTCAGAATTGACACTTTTATAATCAATTAATGTTTTAATGCGATCAGAGATCTTTTCAGCTTATTTCCACCTTTGTAAATTATCTTGTTTCAAGTTAAACACCTTATGATAGAGCTCATAACAAGGCTGAAATTCCTAATAAATCTATTGTTAAATGATACTAGAATATAAAACTATGAATGTCCTTTAAGTTCTGTGAATTGGTCACTACATCGCACATGAAGGAACTTTGAAGGGTTTTTCACAGTTTCTCAATTAGAGTACCTTCAATATATTATTGATATACTAAGTCTTCCCCTATATCTTTTTTTAGAAAAAGGAAATTAAAACTGGATATGAACCCTTATAGATATTTCCACTCTAATTTTGTTTGGTTCTGTGTGGTGGATCCAAATAATTTCAAAATATATTCTCAGATAATCTAGAAAGATTATTTCAGCCGAAACCCATCCTAGGTGTATTTTCTTTCAATCGAAGTGTATACGAGGACACTATGAACAACAAATCAGTATAAAGGCATCATATTTCCACATATTTATCTTTTGAAAATCTATAAATAATGTACTCTTGATTATGCGGAATAATGATGACACAATATATTGAATTTTTGTAGCATTCCTCTTTCAAATGGAAACTGTTCTTTTCCTATTAACCTATGAATAAACTATAGGTCTAAGAATGAAATTATATTAACCACACTATATATTGATTTTCTTACAGCATTCCTCTTTCTCTCCATAAGATGACCTTAAATAGAAACTGTTTTTTCCCAATTAAAATATGAATGAACTATAGGTGTAAGAATGAAATTATATTATCAACTTCCTATCTAGCTACGCAAAATAGTATCAAGAAACTTGCAAAATATAACTAGGTACTTGATCATAATTAAGATCATAAATTAATTAAGTGGGCATTTGTACTGGCTGAAGGTTGCATTACAATCAAGAGGATACGCAACCTTCATATAAAAGGCTATATAGTCGAATCCTAGGTAAACGACATTAGTTCACTATTTGTCGAAAAGCATATAGCCCTCTTTTATCATGATTAAAATTTATTGCAGGTCCAACCCTAGGCTGCTTAAGCTTGTGTCCATAATTATATGCATCCTTTCATGTGTGCAACACCACATCTCAATAAAAGACAATGAGAACAAGAGAAATTACTACATATATTGGTTTCCTAAAGCTCCATTTTAAAATTGGTGCCATCATTTTTTTGCATAACATAAGTACCCTCTAAAACCCTTAATTCAACCCTATAAAAAAATTAGTTGAATACTAACTTAACTTTGTTACTCATCATTTGAAGACATATTAGTGTTCCAATTAATCGAAAAAATTGTATTTCATTACTCATTCAGTCACCAGTATAACTGATAGTTCGTCAAAAGCTTGTATATGATGTTTTTTCTCTTAAGCAGGAGTTTGAGATAGCTATATATCAGTCATGCATACACATATACACATAAGATTGTTGGATAATTCGTTTCAACAACAGATAAGAAGTTTTATAAAAAAGCTGACTCAAGCCGACTATAGTTGGACAAATAGCGTGAATACTTTTGCCTTTGACACTTCTTACATAGGAGGAAGCTGCTTCTAGTAGCTTAAAATGTCATATTATGGAAATAAACGAGACGAAACAAGAAGCTTAATAGTAATAAGCTTGGACTACTCTACTGGTTTTCTGCATTGCATATTTGATGTTTCCGTTCCAGTTTTAACTCTATGTCCTATATTGTCATCTTAATATTTGATGCTTAATTAGATATACGAGTACATATATACTTCATTGTGATATGTATATATGCATAGTAGTGATTAGCAAGACATATCTTTTTTTCTCTCGATAAAAGCGAGACACATCTTTGCCATCTGTAACAGGAGTTCGTACTGTTACTTTTCCTCGACATTGAAATAATGATGACATTTCTCCTCTGGTTGTTCATACGTTATGGACAAAATCATTTCAAAAAAAGCTATAGGACAAATGGATTTTGTAGCATTCGAGGGAGAAGAAATAGTACAGTTTGATGTACCATATTGAGACCTAAGGAGAGAAAAAAAAAAGGAATCCCATTTCGATCATGGAAGACAACCAAGGACAAGCTCCACTAATGCAAGACTAACCCGAGGCACAAGTCGGAGTACTTATGGTCCCGTTTCAAGACTAGGGAGCTTCGAACAGGAACGAGACTGCATGCACCAGTCTCAAGAACGAACGCCATGGATCATGAGATCTTATTGCATCCAGCTGCAAAGACTCACTGTCGACCAGTGAGAAAGGATCATGAAATTTTTACTAGAGGTTTCCACGTCCATGGCATGTGGATCGATCGCGGCGCATGACATGAAATGATCTTGGTGCTGAAAGATTTAGAAGGGAAAGGATCAAAGGCTCAGCGGAAGGGACTGTATTCTATCATCAGTTTAGATGGGACGAACTTGTCGTCGAGATCAAGCTAGTGAGATCTTTTACCCAGGAAGAAAAGGATTCTTTTGAGCGACATGATATGTAAAGGGAAAGATGGAGACGAAGATGGACTATTCACCTGGAACTGGCGAACTCGTAGAGCTTGCCACGGGGGGAGAAGACGATGAGAGCGACCTCGGCGTCGCACAGCACGGAGAGCTCGAAGGCCTTCTTGAGCAGGCCGTTCCGGCGCTTGGAGAAGGTGACCTGCCGGCTCGTGGCGTTCTCTATCCTCTTCATCTCCGTCTTCCCCCTCACCATCTTCGAAATCTCACCCTCGACGCCGCCGCGATGGCACCGATCACCCTTCGCTGATCCAAACCCCACAAGGCACAGAAGAAACCATCAGGAACACCCCAAAAATGGAATTTAAACTCATCAAACAACAAAGGAAAAAAAGGAAAGATCCCGTCGAACCAGAAATGGAAATTATGGAAGCTTAAAAAGAAAGAGAAATGAGAAAGAGAAGAAGGAACCACTGCTCACAAGTCAAGTCCTTTCTCTCTCCTCTTTCTCCCTTCTACCTTTGCATTTGAGCTGTGGTGCCTTGCCTTTTATGACCTTGTTCGTTCGCGGTCGCTTGCAAAAGGGAAAGAAGGCCAATAAAGAAAAGGAGTGGTGGACGGGGAATCCTTCCGGTTTAGGGGTAGAAAGACAAATCCAACCCGGGGGCGGAGCAGATCGAGCGGTCATGGTGAAAAAAATAGTAAAATTTTCTTTTTTTGGAAATTTGCTCAAATTTAGCACCTCGTTTTAGAGCAAAAAGAAAAAAAAAAAGTATCCAACAAAAATCTAATGGTGTTCTGGAGCAACCAACCAGAACGACGCACACCTCCGAGGCGGGGGAGGGTGGGGCCCACGGCTCGTACGAGCGTAGGGAACGCGTCATCATCCGAGGTAACAGGTCCGTACATGTACGCCGTTGCGATCTCGACACGTCGGCGTACCCGCACTTATCGCGATCGTCGCCGGGCCAATGAGGTCTTCCGAAGCAGGACGCCCTTCACGTGGCCGCGACGGGGACCCAAACTGCGCCACCTTCTTGCCCTCCTTCCACGTTCCCATGCTGCACGCATTTTTTTTTGTTTTTAAATTATTTATTTGCACAACTACCTACTCGAAAAGCAGTTTTTTTTAATAAATAACGAAAACAACAATAAATGTTAAAACTATTTTGGTAACTGTGAACTTAGTTAGTAATGATACGCAATAAACATTTGTGATAAAAAATCAGATTTTGGTGCTATGAAAATAGATTTATTATTAAGAACTGGTTGATTCAATTAGTAGTATTATATATGAATATATTTCAAAAGTTATATTATTTTTATTATAGAAGTGTTTGGATTGAAATAAATAAAAAATAAAAAAAATATTAAGAAAATAATTAAATATATTTACTAATACACATTTTTTAATAATAAACACAAAGTTTATTTCGCTTCATTTAGAATAATTTATTAATTAAAAGAATATAGTAACTAACTATTATTCATTATTTGTTAATTAATTAATTGATAATATTATATAACATGACGCCATTTATGTAAGTCGTCAATTTATAGCTTAAACAAAAATTTAGTTACGAATATTAATAACTATTTCACTAAAACAAAATATAAAGTTAACAAAATATAACAAATTATTGATTTCCTTAGTAATAGACGTGAATTAGCTTGAATTATAAAAAGTAGCTTTACATATTTCGATATGATTTTAAAAATTGAGGCGATCATCAAGTTATTCCTAATTTTATTTGACCACACAATAACTTCATATTTATTTACTTAATTTTAGTCCAAATGGATTCTTAATGTTCGAATATGAGGTTATGAAAATAATCGATGTCGACTTTTCTTTGCGGAAGAAAGAAACAAACCTTGACGGTAGCCCGCCATTAAATAAAGTTACAACTGTGGTCCTTGATAATACATAAATATACCTGACATTGTGGCACTTCATATATCAAAACATAATGGCTAGATCACTATATAACAAGAATATAGATAAATGTATACATTTTCGACGAATTGATAGATACTTTATTAATTTGCTATATATTCTCAACCATTTAGTAATTATCAGAAAATGATAATATTAATTAGTTTGAATTATTCTAATGATGTGAGATTAAATGACTGTATAAACTAAAAAGATTATTTCCTCACGTGTTCAATATATGTTTCCCTGAACAGTTGCTTTTGTGGTGAGAAGTGGTCTCATGTGTTTCAGCCATTTAAGTGATGAATTTAGGTTTTTAATCCATCGTTTTCATTTGCCACAATTGATCACAGGGACCAATATATATCAACCTCTTTAAAAGGTGAATAAGATTTTAAAAAATAATTTGTTTCAACTTTTAATATTTAGATAAGATGTAATTTTCCTTTAACGATTCATAAGATAATGTGGGGTCTTAAATAATCCATAATTCATTCCTCGATTTTTTATCAGACAACAAATTTGTGCAATCCGCGTGTATATGATTAGAGGAAATGTGAGAGAAGACAACCTTTTCTTCTATTATTTTTATCTCCACCCAAAAAAAATATTAAAACAAGTTGGTTGCTTAAAAGGATAAAATGAATGTATACATAAGAAAAAAAGATGCATAAACGTACTTATTATTGGAACAAGATTCAACCGTGCATCCACAGTTTGCTCAACTTTTCATTGTTAAAAATAAACAGCAAATCCCTTCTTAGCTATGGCCATCCTGCATTGGAAAGAATAGTAGCATTCAAGCAAATGAAAATGGAAGTAATATGAAATTCATTGTAATCTGATTAACAAATGAGTTTATATCACAACAAAATGACCATTTATTAAATATAAAAAAATATTACAATTAATAGGATTTCTGTAGCTTCTGCACAATATATTATTTTTACTACTTTTTTTTATCAGAATTCCTACATGACGATTTCCAAAGGTGATATATGTTTCTGAAATATTTTTCATCTACACAGTCCAAAGATTAGGGTAACACTAACTCCATTTAGTTAGACAATTAATAAGATAAAGTAACAACAATTTTTTAAAGTGACAATAAAAAACCTTCAAGATTAATAGATCCATAATATTGAAAAAAATACACGCCTTATTTAATCTCATGTCTTATATTATCTTAATATATAATACTAGGCCCTTAACCGACATATACCACAAAAAACCAATGAGTCGCCCAACTAAGATTGTGTTTGGCATCAATAGCGGATTTATAAGCGGATAGCAGTTTAAGAACGGATAGAGGTTTATTTAGCGGATAGCGATTAATTATTAGCGATTAATATTTAGCAGTTCGTTAAGTTGATAATAAAAAAATATTTAATAAATGTGGTGATAAAATTAATTGATAACTATAAAATGACGTAAATAGGCTTAATACATTAATATGATAAATAATTTAAATTTATAATATTATATATTTTCTAAAAACTTTTTATGTGATTTACGATAATTAATCTGAAATAATCTTTTTAACTAAATGTACTTGCATAAATAAAAAATTTAAATTTACAAAATTATGTGTATCATTGTCAATAATATTTAAATGCTAACAAGTATTTATGGTTATATGCATAGTTCAAATTCTAATAAAAAGTTCTAATAACAAATAAGGGTAAATTGGGTATAAAAGTTCAACCTCTATTTTTCATCCGCTAAACGTTAATGAAAATAGCCTACGATCCAACCGCTAACCGCTAAACTATAAAATAATTTACCAAACACTTAGTTATAAAAAAAATAGCGGTTTGACCAAGTCAAACCTCTAAACTCTAGTCTAACCTCTATTTTTTTGTGTTGTCAAACACAGCCTAAAGCTAGCAATGTTGTATAGAGAACCTGGTTGGCACTGAGCTATATTATGGAAGAAAAGAGATTAATATTTTCGAGTTTAAATTTAAAAAAAAAAATTGATTAAATATTTTTTATCGTACACATTTAAATATTAAATTAATTAGATGTTAATAATCTTAAATATCAATAAATTTTGATTAAAAAGTAATATAATTGTGGTATAACGATATCTTTTTGAACAAGAATCAAGATTGTCGTCATTTTTGTTGAAAATATTATACAATCTAGACACTATTGTAACATATTTATTATAATGCGTCTTCCTGTATTTTCATACTTCAGATATTTTTTCCCTACACTTTTAGTTGGAATGCCATGTGCCACTTTGTACGTTATGATTTATAAGGCAATTTTTGTGTATTATATGAAAACAATAAATTTTAAATTGGCATATATAAAATTACTCAACTGACATACAAATTAGGTAAATACTTAATATAAATATTTATATAAGATATAAATGATGATATTGAAACATTAAATATCTGAATTGAAGAATAAAATATTACTTACTAATTAATAATATCACAAATACTTCCAGACCACCTTAAGAAAACTGAAAAAGATTTTTATAAGTTATAAAAAACATAAAAGAAGTATCGGGTAATCTGTTTTCTTCTAAAAAATTCATCCGCAGGATCATTTTCTCCCATAATCCAAAGATTTTGATACTTTTTTTACTCTACAATGGCATTTGACATTGCCATCCTTGTCCACGGTGTGGATCAATTATGAGGAGTCAAATTCAATCCTACTGCTCTCATATATCTCAGCTCCACTCATTTTGAGAACTATGCACTTAGCCTACGTATAATTTTCAATTTATATTTAGATTATTTTCATTTACCTCCTTTGAACTATCACCAATTCAGATATAATCCCAATATATAAAATCGGGCAGACTTGTGTCAAAACTTTTTTCAATCGGACAATTTATTCCAGTCACCTGGTATTAAATTTACTGAAATTATTTTAATTTATTGAATTACCATTTTACCCTTTTAACTAAAAAAACTTATCCCACCTTTTTCTCTCTCTACACTATCATCCTGCTTCTTACGTTCCTTTTATCTCTCTCTCTTCTCTCCCGATTTGTCGCTCACCCGCTCTAATCTCACTCTTCTCTCTCGCGCATTGGTGATCGCCCGTACGCAGGCGAGCGTGGGTGCCCGCCTGGGGTACACTCGCCTGCGCGCGCAGGTGAGCGTCTCGCCTGTGCGCTCAGGCGAGCGTGGGGTGCTCGCCTGCGCGCACAAGCGAGTTGGGTTGCTCGCCTGCGCGCGTAAGCGAGCAGGGGAGCTCACCTGTGCACGCAGGCGAGCTCGAGTGTTGCGCAGGTATGCGCACACGTGAGTGTTGGGAGGACGATGAGAGAAAAAAAAAGAAGGGAGAAAGAAAAAAAATATAAGAAGCATAAAAAAATAATTTAATATATTAAAAACTTATAAAAAATAGAAAATCATACTTGTGGTTAAACAAGTCGATCGAGTAAAGTTCGGACCTATTATTGATTGATTTTATACGTCAGGGTTAAATGTATTTTTTTGCGATATTTCGAGGGAGGTAAATAAAAATAACTCTTTATATTTTCAACACCTAACACAAGTGTCTACTTAAGGCCGCGAGCCCCGGCAGCCAAGAAAGCTTCATGTACAAACAATATTGGGATATATTGGGTAATGAAATCACTCAAGTTGTCCTATCCTTCTTTCAAACTGGCACACTATCAATGGGATGGTCTAATGTTGCATTAATATTCATACAAAAAAAAAGAGTCTCAAACTTATCACTGACTATAGACCCATAGCCTTTTGTAATGTCATGTACATGCTAATTGCTAAAATACTGGCTAATAGACTAAAATGCACACTACCAGACCTTATTGACCTACACAAGCTGCCTATGTAGTTGGGAGGTCCATTCAGGACAACATTTTGTTAGCACAAGAAATGACTCATTCACTTAAAAAAGGCATGGTTAAACATATGCTCATTAAATTGGATGGGCTTTCCAAAAAAATTTATCCATTGGATCAAAACATGCATAACCTCTCCTAGATTCACTTGTAATATTAATGACATCCCTTCATACTATTTTAGGAGTCATAGAGGGATCATGCAGGGTGACCTTATCTCCCCATATCTATTCATTCTAGTGTCACAAGTTATATCTTCACTCATGATGAGGTTGTGTCTACACAATCCATCAGACCTTTTACTTTGAATAATTTTACTCTTAGTCATCTCCTATTTGCTGATGATCTACTTTTTTTTGTTTGGCAGCCACAATTCCTAATTGTAGAAATTTAAACAGGATTTTACAACAATATAACACTCTCACTGATCAAAAAGTTAATTATGCTAAATTTGAGGTGTACTTTCCACTTAACTTTCACAGTCACAGGACGAATAAAATAAGACAGATCCTACAAATAAAAATTGGTAAATTTCCCTTCATATATTTGGGCATACCAATCTCTTACAAAATCTTAAATGCTAAAGATCACTCTTATTTATTGGAGAAACAAGCAGCAAAATTATCTGATTGGAAGGGTAAATGTCTCAGTCAGGCAAGCAAACTCACTATAATTAAATCCATCCTTAATATAATGCCAAATTATGCCATCTGCTCCAATTATGTTTCTACTAGCACTATTGAAGCAGAAAAATAGAGCAGATCTTTTCTATGGTCATCAAATGATGGTAAACAAAAGGCTCATCTAATCAATTGGTCAATAATTCAACAACATAAACATGAGGGAGGTCTGGGTATTAGGAACTTATTCCACATCAGAATATCTTTACTAGGTAAAAGAGTTATGGCAGTGTTAAATGGGCATCATGACCTTTGGACCAAGTTGGTAACCAGTAAATAGGGCATGCCGCACCTCTGGACTATCAATATCTTCAACAAGAATTCTTCTTGGAGTTGGAAGCTACTGCTTAACTCAATGAACTCAATTAAACAGGGGCTGCTCAAGGTAATAGGTAATGGTACATGTACAAATGCATGGTTTGATCCTTGGGTTTCTTGCATTCCTTCCTCTATGAAACCAACTTATATAAACATTAATTCCCAACTGTGGTCATATAAGGTTTCTAAATGGAAGATGGAATTTACTTATGCTAAAACAATGCTTTCATGATTATCTGATAGAATTTACTGCTATACACTTGCCTACAAGTCCCGGTGATGACATTTGGGTTCGGGAGTCTGATCCTCATGGTATTGCCCATGCCAAATCAGTCTATAAAGTCATAAAGGAGCCTGCTAGCTCCCTGGATGTTGTTTGCTGGTCCAATTGGAAGTTGCTTTGGAACATCCTAGTACCTCCAAAGATTCATATCTTTCTTTGAAAGTTGGTACATAAGAGACTACCTACAAAGGACTCTATTCTTAAATATGATCACTCCACAAATCCTGCTTGCTTGTTGTGTGGTATGGAAGTGGAAACAATTAATCACTTATTCTTTTCTTGCCCTACTAGCTTGTCTCTTTGGAAACTTTATCAAGATAAGTTATAGTTTAACTTCCTATACTTTAATTCATGGGCCTGTTGGGACTGGATACATGAGGGACAACTTCTAACTAAGCCATCGAGAATCAGAGTTCAGACCCGGTTGGCTTTTTATTTCTAGGGGATATGAAAATTGAGGAATGATATATTCTTCAGCTCCAAGCGGACCAAAATCCAGGTAATATAGGAGCGAGCACTGACGAGCCTCTATGAGAGTGATAACAACCCAACTTCTGAGGGACATTCTTCCTCTGACCAATCAGTCAGCTAGAAGCCCCCTCCTCTTGGTTGGTACAAAATGAACTCTGATGGTTCATTTGTACAATCAAGAGTGAGGGGAGGCGCATACTACATTATTTGATATTCTAATTATAGTTTTCTTGTTGCAGGCACTCATGGAGGTTTATTCTCGTCAGTACTTGAAGCTGAAGCGTGGGGTTTACAATAGGGTATCTTATTTTGTCAATTGCGAGGCCTCGAAAAGCTATGGATAGAGAGCGACTCCAAAGCACTTATCAACATAGTCAACATGCACATCAATTGTCCTTGGAAGATAAAGAGTATAATGTTAGATGTATGGTCTGTCATTGGTAACTTTGTATATTTTGAAGCTCATCATCTCGCTCGGCAAGCAAATAGTGCAGCCGACTTTTTAGGTGATCTGAGTAGAAGCTCGAATACTGACTTTTTGTGGATGGAAGAACTCCCTCAATGCCTCCCCCAATTTTTGTATTCAAACAAGGCTACAACTTAACGCAACATGAAAATTTCCTTATAAAAAAAAGAAAGCTTCATTACTCGGATAATCTTCACCAATATTTCCATTAATTGATTATATATTTTGATAACTATATCTACTTTAAAGAACACATTCTTTGGTCAACCAATAAATATTGTTGATCCAACGATCGATTTATAAATATGTTCTTTTTAATATCGATATATTTCTTTAATTCATATATGTTAAGAATATGTTTTTTTCCACCTCAAATTATAATGTACTTCTGTATATAACCTAAAACTATAAGATTATCTACTAATATGATCTATAAACTTTTCTTAGGTGACAGTTAGCTCATTCCATTATAATATATTAGATTTTATAAATTTTTTACATGTGATTTCTTTTTTCCCAATAAGAGTGATTTCTTATATCATTCATTATTTGATTATGGATACTATCGCAAGCTGCTATCAAATTTTTTTGGTATAAGTATTATAATAAATTGATATCAAAATTATATGCAATATCCATATCTTTTAATATATTTTGTGGCATTTTTACCACTATAAATTTGTTCATGTGAAAATTCTTATGTATACCTTTTTTTTCATTAAAATTTTCCATGTGTATAATATTGCATAAAAATTGTAAATATTAATCAAAGGAAAAAGATCAACGTGGTAGAAGCATTTATATAAATTTTTAGTTGTATAAGTTTAAGAATGATAAAAACGTTTCTTAACAAGTTGCAAAAAATATAAATAGTAGTTGATGTAAAATATTCACTGTCAAAATTTTAAAAAGTTAATCATGATGGCGTCTAATCTGATCGCAACACATTCTCGTTTCCTGAAATTGCATAATCTTATATGAGAAAAACCTTGTATAGTTATATAATCAATTCATTCACAATTTTTTATAGTCTAGGTGATAATTACCTATTTATTCATATTTTCCATTATATAATCAGTATAATTGACATGCATTTCATTGTCATAATCATGCATTTTTGCTATTTTTATTCAGTTATTTCATTCAATGAGTCAACATCTACATAATGTGTATTTTCTATATGTCTAGGGGATGCTGGATGCATGACGGAGAAAGGATCAAAGAAAAAGGAAAAATATGGGTCATCACCGACCGTTATGACTTTGTCACGGGCCTGACATACTTCATCACGGGCCGTTATGTACTGTCACGGGTCGTGACATCATATACAAGAGAATCAGTTTCTATCATGGTCGTGACATGTCTGTCACGGGCCGTGACAACATAAATCATCTTCGATCACGATCAGCTCACAGGCGTGACGTGCTTATCTGAATATCACTGTCGTGACGTGTATTGTCACGGGCTGTGAAATGTGCACCATATTCGATCACGACCGTGATATACTTTGTCACGGGCCGTGACATACTTTGTCACGGGCCGTGACAAACCCCCGACTTAGAATTTGTTCGGTCACGGCCGTGACTTTTCTATCACGGGCCGTGACAAAACACTAGATTTGTCATCGTTCGGTCACGACCGTGACACTTTTGTCACGGGTCGTGACAGTTTACAAATTTTTGTATATAAATATATTTTTAAGGGATTTTTGGACGGTTATGATCTCCTATCAATCCTACTATAATCCTAGACGAATTTTATCATCCCAAGACCTCTCCATCCCTATAAATAACACCCAAANTGTATATAAATATATTTTTAAGGGATTTTTGGACGGTTATGATCTCCTATCAATCCTACTATAATCCTAGACGAATTTTATCATCCCAAGACCTCTCCATCCCTATAAATAACACCCAAAACCCTAGAGAAATGATGCTTGGAGACTGAGAGAACTTAAAGAAGGAGACGAAGTGCTGCAGGATTGGCGATTGTCAAGAAACCCAAGGTGTAATTTGTTTTGTATTATTCTATTTGTTATTATTCTTGTATCTTATCTTATCTATACAGAGGATGAACTCTCATGTTTTATATTTATTTTCTTTTGGAGGATTTTTATTTTAAAAAATGAATCTGAGAAGCCCTAGATTTTGTTAATATTAATTTGAGTTATTTTTCAATCTCTTGCGCATGTTTTGTTGGATTCCTCTGAAATGTTTTTTTGAATTAATGATTTATGAATGAGTTATCATCTTGGATAAGAATAATTTATTTGTAAGGCATCGGATCTAGAAAATTATTTACTTTTTATACATTGCATGTCACATCTGATGTCATCCTGGATAGGAATGTTGAATGTGAGATCTATGGAATTGTCATCCTGGATACAAACGATTAATAGTCTAGGTTTTACAACTTAATGCATTTCAAAACCCTAATAAGAGAGTTGTCATCCTGGATAGGAGCGATTATCTTATTAGATTTGAGTTAGTAGATGCATCCTTAATAGGACATCTAAATTTCAATAAAACTTAATTTCTCTTGAGAAAGATTAAAAACCTAAATTAATTTTTTTGAAAAAAATCAGATTTCTCATATTTATTCATCCAAGTCCAGTGTTCAAATCATCATTCTGATACTTAATTATTAAATATTTATCATTATTTTATCTTTATTATCATAATCAATAATTTTTTTAAACCCAATGTACCTTTCTCATTAAAATATTGTGTTAGATATTGATAGAATAAATTCCTCGTGTGATTGATACTCAACTCACTGTTGAACTATTATTTGATATGACTAATGCACTTGCTAGCAATTTTATATGCATAATTAACACACATCACTAGGTTAGGATTACGGAAATAATAACAAAATATTATTCAGATTCATTATAAGAAAATTCGGATGGCCAACAGATTCAATAAAAGTCAAGACCAGTATATATTGAAATGACACATCGTCATTCATCCAAAAGGAAATTATATTCACACTACATTTATTGAAGATCGTTGAAGATATATTAGAAGAAGAGCAGGTCCACAAATCTTGGCACGGCAACGTTTCGATTTGCTCAGTTGTTGCCTGCTGTTTTGAGGTTGAAATCTCTCTTTCTCACACCTCTCTCCATGTAAATATCTATGTGAAAATTACTACGTAGATGTGTGCGTATTCACACTTGGAAACAACAATTATCTCCTGAAGAAATTAATGAAGAAAATACCAACTACATAAGTATGCGTATGTTTGAAATAAAATATTTCAAAAATTATATATTTATTATTTTCTTGTGTTTTACTCGCGAAGTTGTTATATACTTATATGTATAAAAAGCTTTTTTTTGTTTTAATTTTTTTTACCGAACTTTTTTTCTAGAAAAAAAAAACTTATCAACAACTATATCACGTAACTTTACATTTCTTAAAAGAAACATTGCTTTAAACCCCTAATAATTGATTGGGGCCATGAGAAAACACTTGGAATCTGTTGTATTGGTCAGGTAGTCTCCGGTTCTTTCAGAGCCACGTTGCGGTCTACAACTCCATAATTTTCATGCCATAAATAATTATGTGATGTGACTTAAAGGTTTGTTACAAAATTAACGAAATTATATATCTTCATTTCTAATTTTCTTTTCATTTTTATTCTACTAGTAGAGAATATAGGATGAGAGATAGATCAAAAAATCAAAATAATAAATTAAAATTAAAAAAAATGACGCACAGATTTTTAACGTGGTAAATTTTTTTATTAATGTGAACAAAAAAAATATTCATGAGCAAAGGAGATCGTCATCAAAGATTTTTAACTATCATTAAAAATAGAATAAATTATAAAACACTAACTCTTACTTATAAGGATCCATATCATGGGGCTTCGTCCACGCACCTCCCAAACCCTTCATCATATATTCTTTTTTCATTTTTTTTTATTTTATAATTTTGAGTACCGAATATAATAATTCAAGTACAACACTACTATTATTTATTTTTACGACTCTCAAACTATAATTTATTTTCGTATTTAATTCTAAAAATTTATAATTTTTTATCTTTAAATTTATTCATATTTGACAAAAAAATCCACGGCTTTGACTTCCTCTAATGTGCCCTCTCTTCCTTTATCGGCATCGACCTCCTCGGCAGCCTCTCCCTCGGAGAGTATCGCCCTCTCCGTTGATCTCTCCGTCCCACAAGGACGCTTGCCATGTTCGGCGTCCGCCCCGTTGGCCTCTTGCTGTCCTTTTGCATGGGCATACCACTCACGGCGGAGGAGGGAGCGTGACTGCAAAACTCGTATGGACAGAGGAGGAGATAGAAAACTAATTTAATAAGTGAAATAAATGATATTTAATAAAAAAAAATTAACGATGACCCACCGAAAAATCTTTTTGTTAAATGGGAATAAACTTTTATAAATTATTAATTTTGTAATTCGACCATAGTTTAAGGGTATAAAAGAAAATAGTCGTTTGGCGCATTCCCAATTTTTATTAACCGATAATTTAGATCACCATTAAAATAGATTACCACTTTATAAATTACCGATAATATTCTATCATAGCGTTTGGTAAGTAGCAAGAACACAAATTATAATTTAAATTATAAAATAAAAATTACTAAAATACCCTCCAAAATTGTTGGACTAAAATAAATATAAACAAAAGAAAAAAATAAAAAAATGAGTAATGTCAAAATATGAGTTTATATTAACAATCGCAAAATAATTAAAAATTTAGAAGATAATGTTGAATATTATTATTTCGTAATAAAATATAAATATTTTTAAAGTTTAGTTGAAGAGATAATTTTGTCAAAATGCATATCATCTTGCTGGTAATCTGAAAAGACACCTCCCATGGGTGCTATCTTCATTACCAGGTGGTAATTTAGATTATCAGAGAAGTAAAAAATACCGGTAATATGTTGCAGTCAAACGTGGTAATATAGTGGGCCCTGGAATTTTCAAATTAAATAACCGGTAATCTATCTAGATTATCTCGTAACAAACGCCCCTTTTATTCTATTGTCCTCTCGATCTGACTTTTTAGATGTCAATATTAATAAAAGTTAAACTAAGTTGGATTATAAGAGTAGAACAGTTCTTAAAAGAATTTATAATTGAGTCAATATATTTCTATAGGATTAAAAAATTGATTTTTGCAAAGATATACGATCTTATCTCATTTAAAAATTTGTTAATTTCAAAATATTAAGGTGCTATGTAGAGTTCACCAAACACCCATTATAATGATATGAACTTGGTATTTGAAAAAAAACTAACCTTATGAACAGTGAATTTTTCAGGAAAAATCATTTCACCAATTTTCTGAAATAATTTATTCTTTCTCCAGTGAATAAAATAATTATCTTCGTTCTAACTTATTCTATTCATCAACCAAATGTCATATAAAAGGCCCTGTTATTTCACGAATAAGAATTAATTCTTCATTAAGATTCTATAAAGATAAAAAGTTTATTCCTATTTTATATTTGGTTGAATTTTAACTATTTTATAGCATAAGTAAAAAAAAGTTATACAACAATATATGAAAATACCAAATTAATATTGATTAAAGTCATTTTGAATGAAATACGAAAATCTGAATTGTTCAACCGAGACTAAGACTTGTTTGGCTTAGCTCACGTTAATAGGTATTTGAAGTGTTAAAACTATTTTTTAAAAAGGTTAAAAATAGATATTTATATTTTTTAAGCGTTAAACTTATTATATGTGTGGTTATAAGTATTTATATTATCAAGAAATAGTTATAATGTTTTATTAAGAAAGTGTTATAAAATTTTACCATGTATTATACTTATCAAGATAAATCTAAATAATATAGCTTAATGATGGATTTCATATAAAATATATTAACTAGTTAATTTAACATATATTTTAGCATTTTTTAGTTCGTTTAAAGATTGGTTTTGTATAATCTTTTTTATTATGTTCTGTTAAATTTATGTTTAAAAGAAAAAGAGAGAAGGAGAGACAAAATGAAAAAAAATGAGGAAAAAAGAAAAAAAAATATGATCATAATATTTGAAACGAAGACATGCGAACAAATTAGTTTAATTGATTAAGCCAAATAAGTTATCAACCAAAGAAAAAATAAGCAGGTATTTATTTTGTATTATTTCAATACTAATCTAAAAAAATTATTTATCAAACGTTAAGATTTTTTTAATTAAATAAGTTATTTCGATCAACTCATAAGACAAACATCTAACTAACATTGTGGTCTCAATATTACATTTTTTTGTGTTTTCTGGATAAAGATAGTCCGGCCCCTAAGTAATAAATTCTTGAAGTTCCTACTAAATTTTTAACATAATAATTTATATTTACCTCTTTTCTTAGTTTTTCCTATCTAACATTTTTTTTTCAGAATTTTCATTGCTTAAAACAAGAAACATAGAAATGCAGATTTTTTTATAAGTGAAAAAATAAGAAGGATGGAAATTTTAAAAAAAATGGATTGAACCAATCGTTACGGTTTAGTTGGGTTAAAAAAAACAAATAAAAAAGATATTATTATATATTGTTTTAAAATTGTTATAATTTATAAGAAGATTCTACAAAGGAGCAAATGGGAAATCAGAAGTACGTGAGCTTACAAATTTCTTCAAATGAACTAATCAATCTTCTTATAGCAAGAGAACAAAATCTATTTACATGTAGTCCTTTATAGTTTTTCATACGAATGGGCCTCCATCCATATACTTCGACCTGACATAGCCCATAATCATAAACAAACTCCACCTCATTTTTTTTACACCTGCATTTATGACACTTGAGAAATAAATAACAAGGGATAATGAAAATCTCATGACAGAAAATAAACATGAAATATTCTTTTATTATAAAAATAAAGATTGCAATACAATGACATTCATTTGGAATTTCGTTTGTTTCGATGAAAACAAAATTTATTTCTATGCATTTAATATATAATTTGAAAATATAAAAAGAAGATGATTTTGTCAGAAAAAAAATATTTTTTTTATTTTCAGATCAACATAAAATTATCCTTTTATTGATCAACTATTTTTAAATTACCAAATACTGAAAAAACAATTGAAAAAAATAATTTCATTCTAACAAAGGAAGCAATTGATGCCTTGGTTCCATCAAAACAAACCAAAGATTGGATTCTAAACGTTTGTAAGACGAATTGACCCAATGACTTCTCCTGATTCCATGAGTTTTTCCATAGCATTATACGCTTGCTTCAACTGTAAAAACCATTTGCTAAGTAGTCCAATGCCTCGAGTGTGTGGCTATAACTTGGAAAATATATGATTCGTGTCCGTGTTCAGGCTTTGCAAGTCCCCGTAGAACACCTCCTTGAACCTTGCCATCTTCTCCTCCTCCAGTGCCATCGTCACCAGGACGCTCCCGTCGCCCTCCGGGCTGTTCGCGACGTAAACAAGGCCACATACGTTGAGCAGGGCGCGCCCGAAGAACGTCGGCTTACCCCACCCGAAATCAGCCTCGTAAACAGGCAGGTGCATCACGCTGACGGCCCACAGCTCTGCCTTGGAGCGCCCCCGCGCCTCGACGTGCATGCCCTTGACGTCGTCCATTCGCTCCATGAAGTCGATGATGGACCTGACGTAGCGGTCATTCAGTCGAACGATGGCGTTCTGGACCCTGTCGGCCGTGAGGCACAGCCGTTCCGTTAGCATCTCCCCTACGGCCGCGGCCGCCGATGTCCTGACGAGGGCATTGCCGAAGTACTCCATCGGCAGCGGTGGCTCCAGCCGATTCCGCACGTCGGCGCCAATGTACAGGCGCGTCTCTTGGCCGGGCTCGAGCTCCCGCGCCTTGCACGTACATCGCCAGACGTGCGCCATGACGGCCTGGAAGGTGGACGCGCCCGTGTTGATGCCGCAGCTGTTCTTGAGAGAGGCGACCTGTGCCTCGGAGAGCTTGAGGACGGCGGTGGATGGAAAGCTAGTGATGGACATGGACGGGGGGTGCCGCGGCCCGCAGTGGTACTCGATGTGGTCGAAGAGGGGAACCGGAGGGGAACGAGCGCGAAGGCCGGAGCGGTCCAGGGCGAGGGCGACCGTCGGCTTGATGCCCCGGGAGGCCTCGGACCATGTGTTTATGAAGTGGAGCGTGGCGGCGCCGTCGGCGGCCGTGTGGTGCACGGCGGTACCCAGGCAGACGCCGCCGCACTTGAAGTATGTCACCTACGTACATAGGAAAGGACATGAGTATCTAAAACTGGTTTTATTTGCCAATCATTTGTTCTAATTCTGCTTTTGATTAAATACAGATCGAGGTCGAAGAATTCAAAAGATATTTGAGATAGTTCTTTTTTTTTTGCAGTATTTCTTTTTCAAAATATGTCATAACAACATTAATGCATTATTAATAATGTTGTGGGTCAGTAGTATGCCCTTATTTATAATTTAATTTTCTATATATAGTAAGTTTTGGCCTTCGATCTAAACGAAATAATGGGAGCACTAAAGAATTGTGTTTAATATCCTATCGAGAATTTGGAAGAACAAGATAAGTCGAGGCAATTCTTTGGCCGATTGAACATTTTTCCCAAAATTTAAATCTAATACGAAAAAAAATATGTTTTAAGCATGATGAGAATCAGAAGTTTTAAGCTTGATTACAATGAGAGTAATATAAACTTTTGCATGTTAACACAAAAATCATATAATAAGTTGTATAAATTATGATGTTGAGATTATTTTGCTTTGCTGGAAGCTTTTTTTCCATAAAAATACCATAAAATTTTCACATATTTTTTATTTAATTAAATACTATGAATCTTCGACTGACTTAGCAGAAATTACTCTTCTTCATATGAGATCGTTAAACTAAATCATCAATTTCTCTTAGATCCACGCCAACAGAAAAAGTTGAAATTGTTGCGGAAAAAATATATAATGGTCAACTAGATAAATCGACAAAAAATTATTAGTGCTTAGGGTAAAATTCAATAAAAGGGCCAAATTAAGAAAGAGTTTTTTTATGAGTGATTTAAGTTATTAGCATTTGACTAATTTAATATTAGATTTGATCAAAAAATAATATTGGATCAAATTTTGACTACTCTACTAATCAAATTATTCGATCAAATTTGATTAAATTAAGAAAGAGTTTTAACTACCTGAAACATGATCAGGACGCAAGGCGGCGTGGGCGGGTCGCTGTGTTGTTGCAGTACCGACGGCAACAAAATCCTCTCCATCTCCGGCGACGGCGCGAAGTCCCCGAGATCGTCCAAGGCGAAGGCGCAGCGCGCCGCCACGAAGAGGACGCCCTCCCCGGTGCACCGCAGCTCGAAACGGCCGCCATGGCCGACGACGAGCCGGCCGGCGAAGGGGTAGAAGGGCACCAATGCCTCGGCCAAGGCCGCCTTGAGTCGCTCCGCCGCGAAGAAGCCGGCGTCGCCGCTGCCCCGGGGACGGTAGACATGGAAGATGGTCGTGTAGCGCGGGGAGAGCAGCAGATCGAGGTTGGAGAGCCAGATGCTGTGCTTGGGCGTCTCATGGCTTGGAACCACGAAGCTGCTCTCCAACACCTCCACCATATCTATGGATCTCGATTCCTGCACTATCTCAACTACTTGTGCAAAGTGAACAGGTGAAGACCTTTTATTAACAGGGTTTGATTGGTTACTATTACAATATAATAATTTCATACTTATCGAAGAACGAGTATTAATCTTTTAGTTAATTTAGTATCATCTTTAATAGTCATGATATTACTAATTATTTCATCCAACCCCTTTGATTTTTATAATTTATGTTACTCGTTATTAAATGCTTAACACGTTTAAAGTAAAAAAAAGCACAACATGCACAAATATGGATATTACTAAATTATGATTTGACTTGGTACACTATTATATCTAATTTAATAATTCAAAGTCACATGCAACGTATTGTAACTTTATATTCCACAATTCATATAATAAGACACAAATATGAGGAAAAGCACACTGTCAGAAGGATAGCCCACTTCGTGGAAGATATATTTTTTTATTTTACACGTAATAAATTTATCTAATGACATGTAACCTATGGCATCTTTTATCGATGTTAAATTTATTTTCAACAAATCATATAACGCAATAAATAAAAATACATAGTATTTGTTCTCAATGTTTTTACCCATGGTAGTAACTATGCAAGATTTTACTTCTTTTTTGTAGGTGTTACCGTGTGGTTAAAATATTTAATTTAGACAAATTTGTTTCGAAAATTAAAACAACAAGATTTATTTGAATTACTATTTTTATATCTTATTTTTTTTTGTCTTCAGTTCCAAGTTGACATTGATCTATCATGTTGTAATAACATTGGAGTTCCATATTGCAAGCTGTTGCACATGGTTGCGGTATGCGACAAGGATGGCTCTGACCACCTTCAACCTGGTCTGAATTTGATATAAAAAATTAATTGTTGAACTATTCGTCGATCGACTGGACTCTAATGCGGTTATTTTTGTCATTACTATTTTTTGGAGTTTAGATAAAAAATATAAGTATGTAGAAGTTTAATAAATTAAGATACTAAAAAACATGTAAAACAGATTATATAAAATACCATCAAATTTATATAGGGATGATTCAGATTATTATTTTCATTTAAAATAAAAAAAACTCTATGTGTTGATATGAGCATGGGCGGAGCCACGTGCCTCTCGGGACCTGCACGTGCAGGCACTGGCTCTGCATAAGTACGTGCTATGGTGCTTCATTTTTATAAGCCGCTTACTGCTCAGTTGGTTTGAGTGTCCTTCCTTAAGTCACCCAACCAGGGGTTGAAATCCATTACCAGGTTTTTTCAGTTTTTTTTCTTTCTAGTGACGAAAAGCCCTTTCTAAAAATCAATTAACATTTTACTCTAATTATTACTTCTTTAATTCTCTTTAAGATAATATTTAATATACTTATTAATTTTATAACTCTCTCTAATCATCAAACTCCAACTTCACTAGTCTCTCAAAAAATTATCTTTATATTATTAATTCATATTTGAAAATTTTGACTTCTTAAATACATTTGTCATTTTTTATTTTTTTATGCCTTTAACTCATGTATTTTCATCATTTATTTTCCATCACAAATGTAATTAATTATGTTATTTCTTTTCCCTTATCATAATTCAATTAGTTCTTTTGATCTTATTATTAATAATTGATAGTTTAATAGTAATTAATTGTGTTCTTTCTTGTCTTTAATCAAAATGTCCCAAAAAATATTTTGCTCTTATTATTAATAATTAATAATTTAAGAGAAAAAAATTCAATTATTATGTTGATTTTTTTTGTTCCTTTGATCATTGGCCCTTCAAGTTTCTTTACTCTTTAGGTACATTTATGATTTCTTTATATATTTTTTTCCCTTGTCTTATTTATTTCATTATAATTTTTTATCATAAAATATCATTAATTGTGTTTTTTTCTTTTCTGAAAATTCATGGACATATTCATATGAGGTACTAAATTATTGGTTATATCTAGTTATTGTTAATGTTATATAAAAGTTTATTATATTAAAATAATTTAATTATTTATTTGCTAATAATAATGATGATTAGAACTTCAAAAAATATTTCACTTTCCCATTTATTTTATATTTATATTGTATAGAAAAAATGATTTCAAAATTTAAAATAGATAATTATAATAAAATTTAAAATTTTATTTTTACTTTATTTAGTGAACCCACTAATAATAATTTATGGCTCCGCCACTGGATATGAGTCATTCATTATAAATTTAATATGCTTGAAGCTGAATGTGTTTTATATATTTCTTATTCCCATAAATTATAAATATATAGTTTTTATATATTGAAAATTTTAGGAGATTTATAAGCAAAAGCATTCGAGAGATTGGATGTAATTCTATACAATTAAGAATATTTATTGTATACGATTGTATTTAACATTTGAAATCACTCAAATAAAATTATATATATATATATTATAAATGCAAAATAAGACTTTGAAAAATGTTAATATTTTATAAAATTTAAAATTTCTCTAAAATATCGAATAATTCATTTACATCTGACAATCATTTTTACCCGAAATTATTCTTTCTTTTGTTTCATCAAACTTGTGCTCAACGTTGATGGAGATCCTGCCATGTAACCAGAAATAAAATAATTGACTTGCGCATGGTTCAGTATCAGTCTTCCGTATCACATTTGTCTTAGATGTCAAATTTGCTTGTGAAAACAAAACTATTGTCGTACTTATTCTTTTATTACTATTTGCTAACTTTGGCACTAATCATCGTGCGTTTGGTAATTCAGGGTTGATAACAATTGACAAAATGGAAAATGGCTCAAACTATGATACTTAGGTCGGAAAAGATACGAGTATATAAATGAACATGTCTTTAAAGATTTATGATAATACATTTTATATATGGACAAAAATGTTGCAATACGATGTGAAAGTCACTTCTCATCTAAATTATGGCATAGCAAATCCCAGTGAGAAAGCTAGTTTGCAAGGTGTGTAATTATGACACTTTAATAAATTTCGCAATAAAAAAAGTTTATAACCCCCTTAACATACAAAATTTTCTTATTTCATTTCAAATATCTTAAAAAAGTATTATAGATGACTTTTTATTACTAACATAATATATTTAAAATTTTAATATTTGAATTATCACAAAAATATTATTTCAGCCTATGTATAATATGAAATTAATTGAGTGAACTTCCAATATTATGTTTGATTTGACGTAAAGTTGATTGCTACATATAATTGTATTTATTACATAGAAAATTTAATTATAACTAGATGAGAACATGAACATGATGTAATGATACACCATTCAGACATGTGAACCTAAGGGTGACCAATTTTTATTATAAAATAATAAATGTTTACATATGTATATGATACAAATATCAAATATTTATTTTATTAATAGTTATTATATCATAATATCTTTTACTAATTTAAGAGAGACAAGATTAAGCTTAATTCGACGGAGATCCTGCCGTATAATCGAAAATAAAATAATGGCTTGCGCATGGTTTGTTATCAGTCTTCCATATCATATTTGTCTTAGATGTCAATTTGCTTGTGAAAACAAAATTATAGTCGTACTTATTCTTTTATTCATATTTGCTAACTTTGGCATTATGCATTTGGTAATTCGGGGTTGATAACAAATTGGCAAAACGGAAAATGGCTCAAACTATGATACTTAGGTCGCAAAAAATACGAGTATATAAATGACCATGTCTTTAAAAATTTGTGGATAATACATTTTTTATATATGGCCAAAATGTTGCAATACGATATGAAAGTCACTTATTATCATCTGAATTATGGCACAGCAAATTCCAGCGAGAAAGTTTGTAAGATGTGTAATTATGACACTTTAGTAAATTTCGCAAGAAAAGAAAATTTATAATCATCAAATTCCTAATATCATATAAAGATATTTATAAATGATTTCTTATCGCTAAAATAATATATTTAAAATTTTAATATTTGAATTATCATAGAATTATTATTTCAGCTTGTGCATAGTATAAAATGGATTGAGTGAACCCTTTAATATTGTGTTTGATTTGACGGAAAGTTGATTGATGTATATAATTGCACTCATTACATAAAAAGTTTAATTATAGATAGATGAGAACATGATCTAATAATACACCATTCTGGCATGTGTAGCCAAAAAATCTAGAATTTAACTCTCATAAGGGTGGCCAATTTATATTAAAAATAATGAATATTCAAATATATGATACAAATATTAAATATTTATTTTCATTATATCATAATATTTTTTATTAATTTAAGAGAGATCAATTAAGCTTCACTTCAACCTTACATAATATATGAGTGAATAGACTTAAAAAATTGGTTTGAGGGGTCATGACTCTTAAGGAAGAGTTTGATTCACGATAGCCACTGAAAATAATCGAGAACAAGTGCTTATTCTCATTTTTTTTTATTAAACATCCATTTTTTTTTGCACTTGTGAATTTCACCTCATTTATTGCACGAACAGATAAATTAGTGAGAGGAGTTTGTTCTTGCTCTGCCTAAGAACAATCATCAAAATTGGATTAAACATGTTGAGATATTTATCGGGGTGGAAACGATCTTTAAGTGTGCCTAAATCTTAATTAACATGATACTAATATTTATATTAAATCATATAATTGAAGTTACACTTAAGTTACTCAACCTTAATATTGAAAAGCAAGAATCCAAGTTAACTTTCATTCTAACAAAAGAAGCAATTGCCATCAAAACAAAACAAACATTGGATTTTAAACGTTTGTGAGACAAATTGACCCAATGACTTCTCCTAATTCCATGATGTTTTCCATAATATTGGAGAAATCGATAAGGTCATTCTCATAGCCTTATACGCTTGCTTCAATTGTACAAACCATTTGCTAAGTAGTCCAATGCCTCGAGCGTGTGGCTATAACTTGGAAAATATATGATTCGTGTCCGTGTTCAGGCTTTGAAAGTCCTCGTAGAACACCTCCTTGAACCTTGCCATCTTCTCCTCCTCCAGCGCCATCGTCACCAGGACGCTCCCGTCGCCCTCCGGGCTGTACGCGACGTACACAAGGCCGCATACGTTGAGCAGGGCGCGCCCGAAGAACGTCGGCTTACCCCACCCGAAATCGGCCTCGTAAACAGGCAGGTGCATCACGCTGACGGCCCACAGCTCTGCCTTGGAGCGCCCTCGCGCCTCGACGTGCGAGTCCTTGACGTCGTCCAGTTGCTCCATGAAGTCGATGATGGACCTGACGTAGCAGTCATTCAGTCGAACGATGGCGTTCTGGACCCTGCGGCCGTGAGGCACAGCCGTTCCGTTAGCATCTCCCCTACGGCCGCGGCCGCCGATGTCCTGACGAGGGCATTGCCGAAGTACTCCATCGTCAGCGGTGGCTCCAGCCGGTTCCGCACGTCGGCGGCAAGGTACAGGCGCGTCTCTTGGTCGGGCTCGAGCTCCCGCGCCTTGCACGTACATCGCCAGACGTGCGCCATGACGGCCTGGAAGGTGGACGCGCCCTTGTTGCCGTCGCAGCTGCTCTTGAGGGAGGCGACCTGTGCTTCAGAGAGCTTGAGGACGGCGGTGGATGGAAAGCTAGTGATGGACATGGACGGGGGGTGCCGCGGCCCGCAGTGGTACTCGATGTGATCGAAGAGGGGAGCCGGAGGGGAACGAGCGCGAAGGCCGGAGCGGTCCAGGGCGAGGGTGACCGTCGGCTTGATGCCCCGGGAG
>LTAE01001085.1:0-17057 GCA_001647135.1 Pontederia paniculata | reverse complement strand
AGGCGCAGCGCGCCGCCACGAAGAGGACGCCCTCCCCGGTGCACCGCAGCTCGAAACGGCCGCCATGGCCGACGACGAGCCGGCCGGCGAAGGGGTAGAAGGGCACCAATGCCTCGGCCAAGGCCGCCTTGAGTCGCTCCGCGGCGAAGAAGCCGGCGTCGCCGCCGCTGCCCCGGGGACGGTAGACATGGAAGATGGTCGTGTAGCGCGGGGAGAGCAGCAGATCGAGGTTGGAGAGCCAGATGCTGTGCTTGGGCGTCTCATGGCTTGGAACCACGAAGCTGCTCTCCAACACCTCCACCATATCTATGGATCTCGATTCCTGCACTATCTCAACTACTTGTGCAGAGTGAACAGGTGAAGACCTTTTATTAACAGGGTTTGATTGGTTACTATTATAATAAATAATTATTTCATCCAACCCCTTTGAGTTTTACAATTTATGTTATGCGTTATTAAATGCTTAACACGTTTAAAAAATATATAAAAAAAACACAAGATGCATAAATATGGGTATTAATAAATTATGATTTGACTTAGTACACATATTATGTCTTATTTAATAATTCAAAGTCACATGCAAAAATATAAGTATTGCTTAATTTTTATATACCACAATTCATATAGTAAGATACAAATATGAGGGAAAGAGTCGGATAGCACACTGTCAGAAGGATAGCCCACTTCGTGGAAGATAATTTTTTTTACACATAATAGATCTATCTAGTGACATGTAACCTATGGCATCTTGTATCAATTTTAAATTTATTTTCAACAAATCATGTAATGCAATAAATAAATTTACATATATTATATTTGTTCTCAAATGTTTTTACCCATGGTAGTAAGTACTGACTATGCAACATTTTTCTTCTTTTTTGTGGGTGTTAACGTCTGCTTAAATTATTTATTTAGACTAAAATTTGTTTTGAAATTTAAAATATTAAGGTTCTATTTGGATACTAAGTAATTTTGAAGTATTTTTTGTTGACTAATTAGTTTACAAACGATTGTTTAACATTTTTTTTAAATAAATACAACATATTAAATAAAAAATATTATAAAATAATTATTTATTTTTACTTCTGTAATTTTTTTCTTCTTTCTCCCTTTTATCCTTTTTATAATTACAACATATCTAGAAATATAATTTGACAAGTTAAAAAGAATTACGTCGAAAAAAAGTCATTGTAAGATATTATTACTATAGTTTGAAAAATTTTACATAACTTCCAAACATACCCCTAAGGTTTATTTGAATTACTATTTTTATATGTTATTTTTTTTTTCTTCAGTTTCAAGTTTACATTGTTCTATCATGTTATAATAACATTGGAGTTCCATATTGCAAGCTGTTGCACATGGTTCCGCTGTACGATAAGGATGACTCTGACCACCTTCAACGTGGTCCGAATTCGATATAAAAATTAATTGGACTATTCGTCAATTGGACTCTAATGCGGTTTTTTTTTGTCATGCCTACTTTTTGGGGTTTAAATAAAAAAAACTTAAATATGTAGAAACCTAATAAATCAATCATTTATAAGAATATACAATTTTTTTATATATTGGAAATTTAGGACGATTTTTAAGCAAAATCCATCCGAGAGATTGGATGGAATTCTATACAATTTAAAATATTTAATATATATGATTGCATTACCATTTAAATTCACTTAAATAAAATTACATATATACTATCGTAAAAATTTTCATAAACTATAAATATTAATGATATATTAAAACATATAGTATATTATTGCTGTCAATTTATGGAATAAATATTAATAATTATTATTATAAATGCAAAATAAGATTTTGAAAAAAAAATGTTAATATTTTATAAATTATAAAACTTTTCTAAAATATCGAATATTCTTTTTACATCTGACAATCATTTTTATCGGAAATATTCTTTCTTTTGTTTCATCAAACTTGTGCTCAATGTTGAGGGAGATCCTGCCATGTCACCGAAAATAAAATAATGACTTGCGCATGGTTCCGTATCAGTCTTCCATATCATATTTTGTCTTGGATGTCAAATTTGCTTGTGAAAACAAAATTATGGTCGTACTTATTCTTTTATTCATATTTGCTATTGGGTTTATGCATTTGGTATTCAGGGTTGATAACAATTGTTAAAATGGAAAATGGCTTAAACTATGATACTTAAGTCGGAAAAGATACGAGTATATAAATGAACATGTCCTTAAAAATTTATGATAATACATTTTATATATGAAAAAAAAATGTTGCAATACGATATGAAAGTCACTTCTCATCTAAAGCAAATCCCTGTGAAAGTTTGCAAGGTCTGTAATTATGACACTTTAATAAATTTCGCAAGAAAAAAAATTATAACCCCCTCAACATACAAAACTTTGTTATGACATTTCAAAATAGAAAAAAATGAAAGTACTACCTATTTAAGTATGTAACACCGTATTAATTATCATATGTTAAATTTATGGTAAATATAAGATTTTCTCTTTCTTAAATAGTTTGTTATAAGTTGTTAGATCTACCCTATATTTAATATCCTACAGTTGATAAAATAAGTAGTACGATGCTTAAATTTTTTATGTAATAAGTGCAATTATATGTAGCAATCAACTTAATATTTTAGTATTTTAATATTTGAATTATTATAAAATTATTATTTCAGCCTATGCATAATATGAAATTAATTGAGTGAACTTTCAATATTATATTTGATTTGACGTAAAGCTGATTGCTACATATAATTGAACTTATTACATAGAAAATTTAATAATAGCTAGATGAGAACATGAACATGATGTAATAATACACCATTCAGGCATGTGAACACAAAATCTAGAATTTAATTCTCATAAGGGTGGCCAATTTATATTAAAAATAATGAATATTCAAATATATGACACAAATATTAAATATATATTTTTTATATCATAATATTTTTTATTAATTTTAAAAAAATAATTAAGCTTCACTTTACGTCAACCTTGCATAATATATTTGTGAATACGTTTAAAAAAATTGGTTTGGGGGGTCATGACTTCTAAGGACGAGTTTGATTCACGAAAACCAATCAAACTAATAGAGAACAAGTGTTTATTATCATTTCTTTACTAAACATCTATTTTTTTCACTTGTGGATCCCACCTCATTTATTGCACGAACAAATAAGTTAATGAGAGGAGTGTGTTTTTGCTCTGCCTAAGAATAATCATATTTTTGATGGGTTAAACATATTGAGATATTTATTAGGCCATCTAATCTTGTCTCTGGAGTAAAATATTTGAAGTCAAACGATCCTTAAGCCCCTGTTTGATTCAGGGATAACATCAAGAACAAACTCTTGTTCTTATTTTTTTGTCAAACATCTCTTTTTTCCATCTGTGGATCCCACGTCATTAATTACAAAAATTATTACATTTGTGAGAGCAACAAGTTCTTACTCCAATTAGAAATAAGACTATTCTAACTGAATAGTTTAAGAGTTTGAGAATATGTGCTGGATCATCAAAATTTAATTTTAAAATATATTTATTGTTGTCAAACGGGTTCTAAGTTTGCCTAAATCTTAACATGATACTAATATTTATATTAGATCATATAATTGAAGTTACTTAAGTTACTCAACCTTAATATTGAAAAGCAAGAATCCAAGTTAACAATCAACTGACTTATCTGCCACCATTACGTTTAAGTTTAAATACTTCATATTTGAACAATCAATTGACTTATCTGCCACCATTACGTTTACATGCTTCCTATTGGTTACTTTTTATCATACATTATTCACATTGCAAGAATACGTCACCTTATCTACGATTCACTAATTCTTAAGAATAAAATGTTTATATTGCAATGGTTGTGAAGACAGCACATGATGTGCATCTTCACTTGAAAGAACAATATGTGATTAGCTGATATAGGACGTGTACCAAACTCTCTTTTAATTTGTCTTCATTTTTCCATTCATTCCTAAACCGTTTTCTTTAGTTGATGATTAAGATAATCTCTTTAACATAACATAAGGTAAATTATATTAAGAAAAAAATACCTTTGTTGCAGATCTAACTTGAACCCTTTTTTTTTGTTTGGAAAAAATTAGTATTCTAAATTAATTGTGAATTTAGCCTCCATTATAATTTCGTTGAAAAAAATATTAAATTGTCGACTCAACAATTGTCCCTTTAGTAATTTGATGTCATACTTTTATTTTTTTTACGAAAACGTTAAAATATTAATAATTTTAGATATAATATAAACTTTTGTTGACTCTAATAATGAATAAATAAAATTAAAAATAAATTATAATTATATGATATTCATTTATCCATATAACAATTGTTGAGACAATATTTAGTACGTTTTTCTCGACATAAAAAAAATGCACGTTATTATGCAACCAATTTAACAGTTGATGATTTTTTAAAATAAAAATAAATGTTCAAGTTAGATTTTCCTAAATAGGAAAGTTTATATTTTTATACTATTTATCCTATAATATATGTCTATCTTGCATAAATGCTTAACTAATGTTTACATTATTGTCATTGTAGAGATTTTGCTTGAGATAAAATCACTAATTTTAACATTATAACACTACTCGTGCATACAATTTTGGACATATGCATGGTGTAGACACTTGAAGCACTCACATACATATATATTACCTAGTTATAATCATAATACACATTAACCACTTGCTGCATTCGGCACTCAACACACTTGCATCTATAACTTCAATGAGTATTTGTTAGGGATGACACAAAATGGCAACTATTTAAACTATTTATAGGCATGTGATGTCTTGCCATAGAAGTCAACTTTACATCTCACGATTTGTAAAATATTCTAAACAAATATCTACTTAACTTTAGTGCTGAAGATTTTCATACGCAATAAGAGTTTAGATGCTTAGCTCGAAGGTCGTAAAAGCAACAAAATTCGGTGCTAACTTTTTTAAGAATCATAACAACCATATCTAAGATATGATATGCTTTTGTGTTTCTCACAATCTACTCCTAGTTGTTACACAAATATTAGGCGTTTATGCCTAACCATGAGATTAGTGGCAGCTCTTCCTTTACTGAATATTTTTTCGATCTGACATGAACCGTTTATCCATAATCATAATTTAAGGTCATTTTATTTTATTTTTCATTTTTATTCACAAGACACATGGATTTAGCAATTAAATAACAAAAAAGAAAAAAAGGGAACAAATGATGTAAACATGAAATCTTTTAATATAAAACAAAATATTACACTACAATACAGTTTACTCTCTTTTGATTTTACTTAAGTTGAAAATTTTGATTATGATTTACATTTAGCCTTGAAGTGAAACTAAATAATGAGGATCCAGTAATAAGTAATTGATGAGAATATAACGTCTAGAAATCAATCAAGAATTAGAACAACAAAGTGAGAAAAAAATTGACATATAGAATTTTAACATGATAAATATTTAATCTAAGATCCCGAGATTATTCTTATGGTCATAAATTAATGAGAAAACTTAATTATACTAATGAATTTCGGTTTGATGTGTGAAGGAGATAAAGTTTTTACTTCTGTCAGTCATAAGTTGTCCAAAGGTTATGGAACGAACGACCTATGTATAGAGAAGAGTGGAAAAAAAATTGAGTATAGAAGGTTGTCCTAAGTATACGAAGAGGGCGACAAATGGCAAGAGCCGAAAGCTGAAATTCTAAAGCTAAGTGTAGAACAATCGACTGAAGCTAGAGATTGGACGACCAATGATGGACTCGAGTTATTAAATGACCTACAATTATCAAGATAGATCGCACGATGTGTACGTGGAAAGTAAGTGGACGACCGAAGGTTCGAGGTCAACAATTCAACCGTTGAAGACTCAGATGCTCCAAGGTTAAATGGACGCCCTATGAAGAAAGGAAGTAATTTTAAAGTTGAGTCAACTTAGGTCGCCCGAAATGTTCACAAAGTAAAATCAGTGGGAGACCGAAGAAATTTGAAGAAAATTGTCGAAGAAAAGGTTGAGTCAACTAAGGTCGCCCGATGTATCCGTCTGATATCAATGGGCGACCGAAATAATTTAGAGAGAAGATGAAGAAATCCAGAGGAATCAATGGGTGACTAAAGCAATTCAGAGGAAAAAAAAGGTCGCCCAATGAACTCGTGGAAAATCAATGGGCGACCTAAGTAAGGTTGAAGGAAATAGTTAAACGCAAATTAGGTCACCAATGTGTTTTGACTAAACTCAATGGGCGACCGTAGTCGACTTGAAAATATCAATCGAAAGCAGAAGTCGAGCAAAGGTCACTCGAAGTCTCTGAGTGAAATCAGTGGGCGATCAAAGAATGGTTGAAGAAAAGAAGTTCTAGTCAAGAAAGGTCGTCTGATGGATTCGTGTAACATCAGTGGATAACCAAAGCAGCTTGAAGCAAAGACGAAAGAGAAGCAAGGATATCTCGATATGTTCATATAGGATCTGGATGACACCAAGAGGGGGAGGGATGAATTAGTGTATAAAATTTTTAGCTACTTTTGTTATGCTAGATTTGCTAGATTATGTTTAGCGGAAGCATATAACTCAAAAGCAAACATATAGAGTGAGGAAGAGAGCAGAGGAAACAAATAAGCACACAAACACAATGTTCGTTGACGAGATTCGGCCAACTTCAGGCCTACGTCTCCGCTCCGGTCTTCTCGCACCTGAGATCTCCGGAGATCACTAACTCCTTCTTCAAGGGCGAAGGTTCTCTTACAAACTTCTCCTTTCTTGCACGAGGATAAGGAGACAACCTCTTACAAATCTCTCAAGAACTCTTGGTTTCTTCTATCCTGGATTCTTCACTCGAACCACAGAAGGGGAACTAAGACTTTCTATCACTCAAAGCACTCGTTCAATATTTTGTCAAGGTTACTTCCCAAGACTCTTGGGATTATATTTTTCCTATGTCATTCTCCCCTATTGTTTGTCATGCATATCATTTAAACATTTGGGATTAGGCAAAATATCAAATCAAGAACACACCCACATTATGATGCCTTAGTCCCATATGCAAAATTTTCAGTTAAGTCATAGGATAAGCAGTGTTTGGTTTATTCTTAGTTAGATGGTTTCTGTCACATAGTTGACTGTTATTCAATAAGTTATGTTTTCAATTTCCATAACAATGTATATCTTACAACTACATTTCAGATTTAGAGTTACCTTTACCAAGGATTTTTCCTTTCACTTGGTCGGCAGCTCACCTAAGAGTGAAGGCGTCTACTCCAGCGGTGTCACGGCTGAAAAAAAAAACCCCAACGGATCAAAAGAAAATATAAAATCAAATGCGAAGAACACCATGCTGGATTGACAGATTAAACAAGCTGAAACCCACCGAATGTAAGATGCAACTATCGTGTGTTCATCACCTCTCTCGACTCCGATGACTCGTGTGCGATCAAAAATGGGGCTGCCATCAAATGACAATGAATCAGCTCCCAAGAACGACCAAATATTAGTCATGTAAATAGGCTAACACTCATCCGAGATCCGTCGACCTCTGATTGTCTCGAAAATGCCGGTGAGCTCCCGAAAATAGTGGAATCATGAATCTGAAACGGAGGCGAATCAAACCATTCCGAAAATCAAATAAAAAAAATCACAAAACAATTATAAATGAGTTAGACAATGCCTTAACTCACTAAAATAAATGGCGACAACAAATCTAGTGATGATGGTCGGATTCCTCGCTCTGCGCCGGAGATGGTGACCCGACTCCTAAGCGGGTGATTACTCCGTCAAATTTCAGATCTCCAGTGTCCATGGATGCGCCTCGTCGAGCTCATTGATGTAGCACTGTTCGATGGTCGAGATGGCCTCCGGCAGCGACGTATTTGACGACGAATGGGGAGTCCAGCGGCTTTCTTTTTTTTCTTGCTGGTGTGTTCCGCGCGCGATGGGGAGTGAGAGAAGGGGACAACCTTCTCTCTCTTCCTTTATAAAATGATGCCAGCTGTATTTTTATATATATAATTTTTTTGGGCTTATGTGTTGGGCCGTTTCATTTACAGTCCCAAAAATATAGAGTAAAATACAATTGATCATTTCTTAATGTTTTTCTTATGGTGAATGCATAAATCTGGATACAACAATAATAGAATAAAAGTTGTTTGGTCCTGTATGAGACAAATATATGAATCCACCAACATACTTTTGAATGTTATTTCATCAGCATGACATGTACCATCATAAAATCTAATTTTTTTATTCACACTCATAGGAGTAGCATCAACTTTGCAATCCAACATATTAAACCTATTAAGAATATTGATAGCATATTTCTTTTGAGAAATTAATATTTTGTCATTTCCTTGCTTGATTTTTAGTCAAGAAAAGAGTTAAATATGCTTAAGTCAATCATCTCAAAATTCACCATCATGCATGATTTTAAATTAGCTACAAGTAATTGAGAAGATCTCATAAGTATATCATTGATATAAATATTGACTGTATCAAATTTAGACCTTTTTTTCTTTCAAATAGAGTATTGGCTCAATTTCAATTTCAATGAAGACCATTTTCAATAAAAAAATGAATAAATCTTAGTATACCATGCACGAGTAACCATATAGAGACTTTCTCAACTTGTATATCTTGTCTTCCTTGTCATTAACAATGGATATGGTGTCGAAGTTGACATATTGGAGCAGCATCGTCGGAGTCAAAGAAGATGACCACACAGTGTTGTAGCATAGGTTGTCAGCGTCAAAGAAGAAAACCCGTTTGTTTTATAAAAGAAGTCGTCGATGTGTTGTCACCACCACAGTGTTGCTTGAGTTGTCATCGACAATTTGAAGGAGTATTATGAGGTTTCGCACGAAATATTCACTAGTGATCGAAGGAACTCACTTGTACTCATCAGCAACGACTCATGCTCTCCAAAGATCGAATGAAGACAACCCTTCACATTGATTAGTATATATAGGGATAGAACAATAAATGCGGTCGTGAGTGGTTGGTTGTGAGGCATTTCATCATCTTCATCGTGGAACATGTCTGTGGGGGGACATGTACATTGTCGTCGATTGTTAATGCTAGGTTGTTGTAGTTGAATACAACAGTTAAGGTGTTTGGATATTGAAACAACAATTAACGTGCAACACAGTCGCTAAATTATGTAACCCCCTATGACAAGAATAGGTAACGGCTTGTGAAGATAGTCGTGATGTTCAAATAAAGTCGTGAATCAGCCACTTCCATGGTTTTAACAATATTGTGGGACTTATAACCTACGGGTCGTGACAACACATAATGACTTGTGATGTGTCATGTGGGAGTGAACTAGGTTACTATTGTGATCACGAGTTTTAGTACAATTGGTCGTAGCCTTCGTCTAATTGTTATGTTTAGGACGATAACATCTTACAAGTCATTCATTACTTTTGGATAGTGACTCATTATTTTGTTAGTCAATGTTTAGTCATTCTAGAAAGTTTATTATTGCCATGGCTCGTTAAAACCATTAGGTGGTTGTAAGTGCTCGGGTCATTGATTATTAAATACCAAACACAATTGTTGGTTAGGCCTCTTCATGAATGATTCATGGTCTAACATTGTATTGAGGGTCATAACAAGGTGTCACAACTCTTGAAATCAGAAATCTAGGAGATATTATCTTATCAGTCTTGTGATGCTAGGTAATGGGTCATAGTAAATGGATCTAACGACTCATGATGAGGTCTCATGACTTGTGAAATGCCAATATTCAAAGAATTAAGTGGAGATGACAACCAATTAGGATGTATACTCAAATCAATCCAACACAATAATATGAAAAGTAAAAAAAACATATTAAAAAGTGAAATAAAAATAAAACTAACTATAAGAATAGGGTTTAGGTAGAATAGTTCTAAATTATAGTTGTAGCTTGACTTTTACCTCACCCTATTCTAAGGCTTGTGGAGGATAACCAGATTCTTTTCGATGTTGCTTGGAAGAGATCCTAATATACGTTCATCCAATAAGTTGGCCATTTGTCCAATTTCAACCTCCAGATTTCTTATAGACATGTCATTATTGCTTATATTGATTTATATAGTTGACATGAATTGCACCATCAAGTTTCTCATATTCTCAGTTTGTGATGGTTTCTGTAAGTTCAAGTTTTGGAGGTTGCTGCCCTTGATTTTGTATCCATGAAAAGTTTGGAAGATTCCCCAAGTTTGGATTATAGATGTTCGCTAATGCCTAGTTCTTGGAGAAAGAAATGGACACAAAGTAAGCATTCTCAAATTGATTATCATTTGATAAAATTACTTTAGTGCATTTAGAGTGATCATGACCTCCTCCACATAACTCACACATATTTCAATATTTTTGTTCAATGAGTTCAATTGAGCCACCACTCCATCACTACTCACGTTATGAACTCCTCTTTTCTGAATTAAGTACTTGATTCTCCAAGAGTTGAGTGCTACAACTTCAATGAATTCGTATATTTCATTAGGATGCTTCTTGCTCAAGATTGTTCCTCTAGATGAGAAATCTAGCTTATCATTATCGCTTTGGCAGAGTATATTGTAGAATCCGTCAAGTAGCTCTCATATGGGAATTCAAATATCAGCAAGTGAATTTTTGAAGTGGTCACATGCTTCATATAATGTATCACCTTGCTGAAAGATTACAACTCATTTCTCAGTTTGGCTATCCATTAAGTTGAAAAACATTTGTTGATGAACTTCTTTGTGAGTTGAGCCTAAATCCTCACATACCATAAAGTTTTTAGCAATATAAATGCTTTATCTCGTATTGAAAATGGAAATAAGCATTACCAAGCAACATCCAAAGAAACATTATTGCACTTGAAAGTAATACATAATTTATCAATATGATTATGAGGGTTCTCATTGAATGCTCTGCCCAAATTGTGATGATTGGGTCATACTCACGATAGCTGGATTGATCTCAAAATTGTTTGCATTGATGTCTAGGAGCATGATGCTTGATTCAGACTCTGTATATTTTTATGAGATATAATCTCTTATTATCAACTCCATATCTTCATCATTAGCTTCAATCCGAGGTGGTTCTTGATTGTCATCCGTGTTGCTTCCCCTCTCAATCTCCTGATGATTTTTTTCATATTAGGATCAAACTTGAGAAAAGCCTTTGAGCTCTAAGTATTACATTGAATGTTACAACTCAAAGCCTCTAGAGTTGGCGGTCTGTATTAGAAGATGCCTTCTTAAAATTTGCATAGTCGTAAGTGGGTGACTTAAGCAATGAATAACAAATTTAACTTTCAGAGAACTAGGAACACCTAAGTTATGACCTTCAATTCTGGGTAAAGATCAACTATCATTATTTTAAATAATTTGGGAGCACTCCATTCTAGATTTGGCCTCGAATTTGCTCATATCAAGATGCAATAAATTATGATTCCTAAACTATTGGACTGCTAATTTCGAGATCAGTTCAACAAACCACAAAACTTAGCATTCCATTTCGGCTCTACTAAGTCCGGACATGAATTATTTCAACTAAATAGTTAATGATCGAATCTACAAAAAGTCATGAACTACTAAAGGATGTTCCAATAATCAATAATTTATTCCAATAAAAAAATTGAAGAAAAGTAAGTACTCGACAATTATGTTCATAAAAGTTAAACACACTATAGTCAGTACCGAGAAAGGTTCACAAGTTTGCCCAGAAATAAAAAAAATTGAAGCCAGCAATAAAATCCATCAAATAAATATTCATAATACAAAATTGATCATCCTAACAATATATAAAACAAAAAGTACTCTCGAGGTTGATGATAAACTCATGCATGATCCTCCTTTCGAGTGACAACATGCAAAAATCTTCTCAACCGCCTCTTCGAGTACACTTGCGTTCTTGGTTTGAAGGCATAGGTTGACGGCTCCTATCATGAAGATTCTAGCTCTCATAAGGGTTCACTACAAGAATATTAGGCATTATCGATGGAAATAGAGCCATTAGATCGTCTCTAAATCGCCACTAACAAATTTAGTGATGGTTCAACGATGACTTAACAAAAGTTAAATGTCGCTAAATCCTAGTATGTATAGTGATGGTAAACCATCGCCCCTATTGTCATCGATAAGGTCTCGCAAAAATGACATAAACCCGTTGGTGAATTGTTGTTATTTTTTTTGTTTTTTTTAAATGATGGCCCTTCATCGGTAAATCATCCATAAATAATCGTTGAATCGTTGGTAACTTTGTCGCTAAGTTGTCGACAACTCGTCGCTAAGCCATCGCAAATTATCAAACTAATTTACTTTTTTTAAAAAGAATCAGTTGTCGTTAAACTGTCGTTGAATTGTCGCCAAACCATCACAAATTATAAAACAAGGAAAAAAAATTAATTTATTTGTACATAAAACTTTAAATACAATACATATTATCATGACATTCACACAATATATATTCTCATCCATGCACAACACAATAAATTTTCTGAATAAACGTACTAGCAATCACATCACATAATATCACAATACAAGTTTCAAAGTATGTCAAATTCATAATACAACGAAGTTAAATGTCAAACACTACACCAAAAGTCTAATTGTCGGACGAAGGATCACGATGAGTAGATTCGTCACGAATCAAACTCCAGACCTCCAGCAATAATGTCCTAACCCTATGATCCACGACCTCTTCCACAAGATCCCTCAAATCACTCATAATTGTGGGACTGGGTGCGGTGGCCGAACTGCATGAAGGACTAGATACAGAGGAAGCACTTGTGATGTGTATCAATTTAGTCATATTTCTTCATATTATTTTTATCTCATTTTTCATGCATTATGTCGCCATACGCATCCATTTATTATATATTTCATTTCTTTACTATTGTCATGAGTCAGAGCCTACATAGCTAGTATTTTTGTATGTCCAGGGCACTCATGGGTTCGAGGGAGAAGGCCATCAAAATCTGAGCCAAATTCAGAGTCAGAATGCATATATACATATTTTAGAGCTTCGGTCTATCACGGGATGTGACACAGATAAGGAGGGAAATAAAGCTTCTGTCACGACCGTGACAATTTTGTCATGGGCCGTGATGTCAAAAGAAGGAATGACACACTTCGGTCACAATCGTGATTCCCAGATCACGGGTTGTGACTTCCTGAGAAAAAGTTTATTGTTCGGTCACATCCGTGTTGAGGTCATGACATGTTAAACTGTTCAATCACAGTCGTGACACCTTTGTTATGGGTCGTGACACATTTTAGAGAAAAAGATAAGTGTTCAATCACGACTGTGATTCTCATATCACGGTCGTGTCTATGCGGCCAAATATTATTGTTGGGTCACGATTGTGAAATTTTTGTCATGGGTCGTGACGCAAGTCACGCCAGTTATATTGTTCGGTCATGGCCATGACATTTCTATCACGAGCTGTGACAATGTTCGTCATGCGTGATTTTTATGATTTGGAGGTCATTTCAAGTCTATTTTCGATGGTCAAGATGCATTTTGGAGCCTGACCTTCTCTTGGATGATTTCCCTCAAGTTCATATTCTTCCCACCTATAAGTAGTCCCCCAAAACCTCATCTGGGGGACGCTTAAGGCTTGGGAGAACCTAAAGAAGGAGAAGACAAGACGAAGTGTTGTCGGATCGTCGACTAGAAGGTGTAAAACTTCTGCGAATAAGTACTGTTGTATTTTATGTTCTCCTATTGTATATCTGAATGAGATCCCACGTATTTTGATATTTCTTTTTGGAGATTTTAATTGTAAAGGGAAACCAGGAGAATCCTAGTTTTTATATAAAATTAGTTTTCCCCAATTTCTTTTGTGTATGTCATTATGTGTTTAATGCTTTTCATGCTTCTTATGATGTTATAAATCTGTTAGCATCCTGGAGGGGAATAGAAGATCTTGATTTTCATCTGAATGCCTGAATTGATCCATGAATTATGTTAGTCAAAACATTGCATGCCACACTTAGTATCATCATGGAGAGGAATGTCGGATGTGAGGTCTATGAGATTGTCATCGTGAAGAGGAACAATCCATAATTTAGATATTACAGTTCATGGCATCTCAAAACCCTAAGAGGCTAGATTGTCATCTTGGAGAAGAATAATAGAGTTTATAAGCTTGAGATAGTTGATGTATCCGTGAGAGGACATCAGATTTTAAGTAAACCTTAATCGTCTTAAGAATTGGTGGATTTGAATTTTAATATTTTAGGTTAGACTTCTCCCTACTTATTCATATGAGTTCCAGTGCTTGATGTCATCATTCCGATGCTTAACCATCATAACGATCATATCATTATCAATATTTTTATTTTAATTTTTTTTTAATACAATCTATCCAAAGTCAATATACCCCTCTCCTTAGTTTAGTGAGTTAACTTTAGGATAACAATTTTCTCGTGGGATCGACACTCGAGTCATTCTCGATTACTTGATACGACTAGTGCACTTATTAGCAATTTACATGTATACTTAGCACGCATCGAGTTTTTAGCGTCGTTGTCAGAGAGATTTGTTTTATCATAGTCATAAATTATGTTGAGATATATTTGTCTTTTTGAAAATCTACGTAAACCCTTGTGAACCTTTCAAGATAATCTCAAGCACAAGGAGGTGCTCATTCTAGACAATAATTTAAAAGCAACCATATCCCAAGTTGCAAATTCAGGAGTGAAGTTATAGTTTAATCTAGAAATCGAGAGGACAATCAGAAAGCTAAGAAGATATACAAAGATGGTTGAAGAACAAGTTGTTATTGCACCAAATGTTGAGATGACCATGAGGGACTATGTTTCCTCTAAATACGAGAATGTTGAATCCAGTGTGATCCTCCTAGTGATCACTGCTAACAACTTTGAGATCAATCCTTCAATTGTAAGGATGGTCCAAGAGAACCAATTTGGATGAGTCCTGAATGAGAATCCATATACCCACCTGGATAACTTCATTAGGATATGCAACACATTCAAGTGCAACCATGCTTCTGAAGACCCAGTGAAGCTGAGATTATTTTCCTTTTCTCTGAGGGACCGGGCGTCGACATGGTTGAGCACCTTGCCTACTGGAGCCATCACAACATGGAACCAGTTCAAAGAGAAGTTTATTTCCAAGTTCTACCCACCTCAAAAAGTAGCTAAAATGAGGAACGAGTTGAGGGCCTTTAAACAGGATGATGATGAAACTCTGATAAGTCGTCCCCGCGTCACATGTTCATTTTAATTATCTTATCTTGATTAGGGATTTTGATAAACACCATTATATGGTTGATCAGACCAAGGGTACCTTGTACCCTACATATCGTCACTCTTAGGGCTTTCAGAAGCACATCACCATGTCTGGTGAAGACTTTACTTCCCGAGAAGCACATCACCGTTCCGAGACTTTACTTCTCCTTTCGATGATGTACCAAAATTGGTTCCAATCCATCTTTTAATTACAATACATCATTCAGCAATACAATAATTACATTATTCTTCCTTTTAACCTAATTATGGTTGAGCATGCGAGTCGCATATAGGTTATCGCCAAATATCTTCTCAATGTCCTTAACTTAATTAATTATAAGAAAAGGGTGGGCATATACCTTGCTTCTAAGAAATCTATGTGTAGGAAAAGTCTAAACTTAAATAGACTAAAAACACTAAGTTCTATGTGTCAAGAGTGAATCTCCCGTATTGATCAATACACCCTGACCGCATGGGTCAATACGCTTGCCCGTATTGGCTAATATGGTCGAATTGGTTTTGGGTAGCCCGTACCGACCAATACGGTCGTATCGGGTTCTCTTCCATTTTCCCACTTTCATATGTCCTTTTGTCCTTATTTCGCCCTAGGTTCAAATAGTGATTGTTCTAAAATATTTTTAACATAAAATAGTACTACCAAAGCATCAAACAAGCAACATACTCTTACTAGACATTTCATCAAACATCTATAATGCAATAGGGGTTTTTCATCTAATCAATATCCAAATATGCATTTCAGGTTTCCTCCTACATTCTTCCTCCTTCACATAATCCATTCATTCCAATTAAACATAAAATCTGATTGAAAGAGTGGATCCCCATTTACGTACCTTCTTTTTGCTTTGCCCTAATTTCTTAGCTCTTCTTGATCCTCCTCCTCTTCTTTCCTTCCTTCTACTTTACTTTCCTTGTTGATGCACTTGTCCCTCACCTCCTTCTTAACATGACAAAAAAATGCAGCTTCAATTAACCTTAATTGATGAAGGATTGTTGATAGTGTTAGTTCAAAGGTTACACCCCATGTATTTTGATGACAGCAAAAGTATGTGATTAAAGGTATTTAATCGTGTATCAAGTTGTGCAGCTCACAGGTTTAAAAGAAAAAGAAAAATGGAGTTTCAAACATAGCGGTCGACCGCTCCAAGGCAACTGTCGACCAGTATGAAAAAAGCAGCACAGGTCGATACAGCGGTCAACCGGTCCGGCACGACGGTCGACCGCTCCATGTCACAGAAGCAAAGTTTCTCTGGAATGAGAAACGGTCGATCGCTTCAGGACAGCGATCGATCGGTCTGCCGCCAACAGATAGTTTTTTTGTCAAAGCAGTCGACCGGTCCACCATAGCGGTCAACCGCTCCAGGGCACAGAACAGAAGTTGCTTCTGGAGCGAGGAACAGTCGACTACTCCAGGGTAGCGATCGATCGGTGAAGCTGCAACGGCTAGTTTTTGTTAGAGCGGTCGACCGCTGAAAAGTAGCGATCGACCGGTGGCGACCAGAATCCTCCAACAACTCTATTTTTTATGTCCTATCAAAGGGAAAAAGGTGGATAACGGCCATATTAAAGATATGAAGCTATATAAGAGTGTTTAGAAGGTTGAAACAGTAACAAGGTTGGAGATTTCACATTGCATGCTTCAAAGTTCATCCAAAGAGCACTTAGAGCACAAACTTGCAAATTTCTTCTCCCTTTCTTTTATTCTCAAAGTGAGTTCATATTGTAAGAGAGATTGAGAAGCCTTCTTTGTAATCTTGAGAGAAAGCTCATTGTGAAGAGATGTGTGGTCTTATCTCTAGAGTGGAGAAAAGACTAGTGTTGTAAAA
>LTAE01001084.1:97939-117386 GCA_001647135.1 Pontederia paniculata | reverse complement strand
ATGGTGTACATATCCACAAATATGATATAATACAAAAATATATATTTATTAAGTACTCCTTTCATGTATAAAATGACGTCATGAGCATCAACCACCACTTGTCATCTGCTAACCTGCAAGATCCAAGTACAAAGGCAAAATAAGGATGCTACTAGGATATCAAATTAGTTCTCCAATAGAACAACTTATTCACAGAAATGCTAACTAATCTAGACTGTGATATATGTTAATATCTTAACAACTTGGATTATACAAAAATGTATATATACATTATCAATACTAATGAAGAAATCGACATAATAATTTTATTTGACTCGTCTTTTCTTTCATTATGTTCCATTTTCATGGCATACTAGCCAACGATTATTCCATTTTTATCCATCTTTGTTTCTTTATGACTAAATTAGAGTTCACATTATGTTGATAGTTTTCCTATAGAATTTATCTTTGACCATTTGTATTTGATAGCAATATCAATGAAAACTCGTATAATTGGTATTTGATAGTTTAATTAGTCACCTTGATATGGATATTGGATAATGAGGAAAACATGTTATGCTGAGGACCAATCAAAAGGTTCTAATAAGATTGCTAAGACCGGACCGGATAGCAACTCGAAAAGATCTTCGGTTCGGATCCAATCGATCGAACCGATTGAACCATTCGGCGGATAGTAATAAAATAATATAATTTAATAAAATATATTAATTCAAACTACTCACTAACATATATTAATAAATTTTAACCATAATTATATAATAAAATATGATTAAAATTAAGTTATTTATAACTAACTATACATTTTTTTATTAATTTTAAGATTTTTATTATATGATTATTCTTGGAACTTAATATTATGATGATATCTAATAAGATTTTTAATATTATTATATTCATGAATAATATTTACTTGAATAATGTATTAAACATAATATAATTTAATCAAATTACTTATAGTTAGGTTCATGCATAATATATTTTTTATTTGGACAAAAGAATAAAGATTGTAAATAAAATAGCTTGTATAATCAATACTAAAAGAACAAGGACAAACCAATTTAGTCCCACATGAGTTACACCAAGATATGTGGATCAACTAGTAAGCATTAAATTGAAAGAGGTCGATGGAAAAAAGTATAATACTTTAATTGTTAAATCAATGAGTTTCATTTTTTAATAATTTTGGTCGGTTCATTTTAATTTTAATCGATTTTGGTCGGTTCACTTCGGTTTTGATTGGTTCTATCCGAATTTGATTGGGTCAATTCGATCTAAACCTACCACCGGTCCAACTTTGAGTTTATAACTCATTATATATACTTTCTATTTTTGTGATTTCCATTTAAAGCAAAAACTCATTAATTTTTCAAATCTATAAATTTCCATAGTTTATATCATTCTGATTTGTTCTCATAATTACAACAATCACACAAATCAAAACTTTGTCTAAAACTTGAAACATTTATAACTCACTTTATGCACAATCAATTTGTGTCAGCTAGCTTATAAAGATAGAATTCACAGGTTTCTATTCATATTTTTTTCTTAATTCTATAAGTTTTAATTAATTGATTTTACAAAATAACTTAATTTGTTGTGCAGAACAATTTAACAACACTCTAGTGTTTTGATCATAACTTTTAGCTAAAACCTCCCTTTGAGTAAATTCTAATTTCTATTGAAATTAGACTTAAAAAGATATGAAGCCTAAAAAGTTTTAAGATTTTTGGACCAATAAAATTGGCCCAAACATCTCTTAAATTAGCCATCACAAAATTCATTCACAATGTGATTCTAGTTATTATAATGTCAAAGATATATACAATCTTTGACGGTGAAGATTTGAGATATTTATAATGTATATATATATTTAAGATGAACATGTAGTTCATAGCAAATTTGTTAAGATCGAATGCACCGGACCAACATCAAGATCTATTGCATGGGTATATCAACAAATTAAATTATACTTTAATTTGAGAAATGTAAAATACAGAAAAATGTGACACATGAAAAAATGATCCAACAAAAAAGTTTAAAAGTTTTAACATCCTAAAAAGTTCAGACATACTTTTGTCTGATTGTATCCTAAAAAGTTTAAAAGTGATTTTTTGCAATAGTTGGAAGGAAGTTTATGGAAATAACTCTTATGTATGAATTTCAACCTGACTCATAACTAGACACACTAAACATCAATAAATAGTCGAGGATTTTGTTTCTTAATGTGTGTGATTAAATTGAATTCGAATTGTGCAATAGACACATGGATTCTTTTATTTCAACGTCTTTTTAATATCCCCCCTTCCTCAACCACACACATCACCACCACCCACACCCTATGTTATTCTTACTTATTTTTTTTATCTTCACTTGAAATTTGACCCTTTTATAGTCAACATAATACACATATATGAAAAATGAAAACAAATTACAAAAATCTTGCATTGCGTAAGTTTTAATTAAAAATAAGGTCAGATGTCATGTTATCCAAGATAAACAAGAATTGAATTAAAACATAATCAAACATTCTCTATTACAACTTTATTTGTTCAAACACCTAACTAGACTTTATTCAAGCACGACCAATCACTTGTGTCATTATGAACATCAACAATATCCATGTAATCTTCTAGTCATGTTATTTGCAGGATTCAAATATAAGTGAGTTTGACCTTCGGGGCTAATACTTAATATGTAATACTCAATAGGATAAATTAAAAGAAACCATGTTGGATATAGATAAATATAACTATAACCCCATCTTTAAGAGATTGAACATAAATGTATATACATAATAATTAATAAAATATAATCAAGTGCATCAAGGTATAATTCAATAAATTGGATTTGTTTTTTTTCTTTTAGCATTAATTTCATCATTTAACTTTATTATTCTTTTACTTTGAATAATATTTGTTAGATAACATTTTTCTACTTACATCTTTACTTCATTGACTTCCTTTTTTTAAAGTTATCTTTTAACTTCTTTCTTTCATCTTTTTATTTTGAAGAGCCCTTAATCATTTAAGGAAATATTGACATGCTTTCATGTATCTTTATTAATGATTGTATATCACCACTAGATCCTCTTTTTGCAAGGAAAAATTTTCATTTAGTGGAATTTTATTCGTTGCACAAGTTCCAGAGACATGTACAACATGAACAATGGTCACAAGTATTTTTCCTTCACCAGCCTCGAGATTCACTATGTTTTCTTTAGTCATGTCCCATATACCTATCTCTAACTTTCATTCTTTTATCTTTGACATTCGACAAATATTTCATAATATAACATCCATCATCGCATCAACATACTTTTACAAATAAATGCGCGCATCCACTGGAACACGGTCCAAATTAAGTGGGATGCGGTTCATTTGCTTCATGCTTTAACGATCATGATTTTAGTGCCAAACATAGTTCATTTTTCGCTCCAAGACAAACCATTTTGTTGGCACTATTAACTTCCTCAATTTAGAGTTTATCAATTGCCAAGGACACGGATTGCATTGTGTGAGCACGATCTGATTCGGGTTATAGGTCATCGCTAGTTCTTCTTAAGTTTGACGAGGCCCAAGTTTGATAGAATGCGACCCACATCATATCATCATGGTCTATGTCGAGGTTATGTGTTATTCTTCTCAAATACGAGCTGATCAACATGGATCTTGTCAAGGGTAATATGATCTATGTCGATCTGTAGTTGTGTGATATGTATAATCCATCAATAACCGAAAGCTAGCAAGTAATTGATCACACAAATAATAAAGGTGATGGAAAAGGATTATCATTTCTATGAAGACTAATGTGATTAAATTTATTAAAATTCAACATATATAGACAAAAATCCAAGTTATAATCATATTCAATTATCCAATTAACGAAAAAACAAAGAAAAAGAGATAAACATATAAGTTAAGATAAGATAAGATTAGATCAAGTTGGGAGATTAGGGATTTTATTTCACCACTAAGTTCGGTTGAATTAGATTATACACAGATTGCTTTGATAGATTAAGTTTGCCTAAATTTGACTCCCTAAATAGGTACAAACACCTATCTCAAATTTAGATTAATCAGGACGATTTATTAAATACGTCCTAGATCGATCTTAATCGACGATGCATGAACGATGCAAATATTAAATTGTTAACCACTTAATCAAGTCCAACTTCACAAGCTCACATAATCTAGACTCTCAAATGAGTCATCCAGATTGTGACATGGATTTCTTTGACTTAATTTCAAGATCAATCATTTCTCATGCTAAGAAAGATGAAACTATTTACGCTAAGCAGTCAATAATTATTTTCATAACCATCACAAAAAATAAAAAGACATTCTGGAAACCATTCATGTTGTAAAAGAAATAGTTCATTAAAGAAATCCAATCTAACATAGGATTCCCAGTTTTTCTAATATTAAACTACTCCATGATAGAAAAATTACACAACAAAAAATAAGGTAAATAGTTCATCCCAACAAAAGAAAAAGGACCAAGAATCTAACTTCATATTTTGGCAACAAATCTTCTCTCGAATGCACCACACTTATGTGTTTTTTCTTCTTCTTCATAATAGGAAAAATATGGCTTGGAAGAAATAGAGAGAGAGAGAGAGAGTATATATATATATATATGTATGTATAGAGAGAGAGAGAGAGAGAGAGAGAGAGAGAGAGAGAGAGAGAGAGAGAGAGAAATGAAACAGAAAGCAATAATGAAAGAGGCCAAGGGTTTTATTTATAGAAGTGTGAGGAATTCAATTTTTTTTAGGATGAAAATTAACCAAAAATTGTCTATCTTGGGGCATAGAATAAGGAGTTGTTTAAGGTTGGTTGGGAAGATGATCTTAAATCAACTTTTGCAAAATCGGATTTCATGACCATGATAGTGTGTTTCACGGCCATGATCGAAACCATCATGTCAAGTGTACATCTTTTCATGACCCATGAACTATATTTTGCAATTGTGATTGTAGCCACATCAAATTTTCATATTCTCATGGCCCATGAATTGAATTCAACAACCTAGACATATAGGTGCTTTGCTTCGCTCACGATCGTGAATTATTCTTCATGGCTCGTGATTCGCTGATTTTCACGGTCGTGGCACGCTCTTCACAACCCATGAAAATAATAATCCTTAGCGATGCTCCTTCCACGCATGGGCGTGATATTACCCATCATGACTGTAACGAGCTCCGCAAATTTTCTTAAGCTCGCTCTCACGGTCGTGAATGTTGCCCATCATGGTTGTGGCGATGAATTTTTAATTTTTTTGCAAAAAATGATTTCCAATAATTTTATATTGTCTCCCTGTGTCTTTTTCTCTTTATCAGACAAAAATAAGAAACTTTAGGTTGATAATGACTCAATAGAATTAAATTTAAATGATGCATGTCATGATCAAATTATTAAAGAAATAACTAAATATGTCATGCGAAATATGTTAACATTCACACGCATCAGTGTGGCAACATTTTCTTTTGCCATCATGACTTTAAGATCAAAAAATAAAAACATTGGAAAAAAATTAGCTATTCGATTTCAGTACACGTACATCATTAAATTTAATGATGTCACTTCTGGAAATTCAAGTATAAAAAAACCTATTTATAGTTGACATGGTTTTAATCATTTAAAAATCCAAAACATATAAACTTCTGCTTAGAGCCTCACCCGCTATAACTAGACGTGCGACTCATATTGACATAGATTAGTAGGGCGAAGCCCCAAAAATTGTTATGGCAACTAAAAAAATCAAAACATATAATTTGCTAAAAATGAGATTTACTATAATTTTTTTGAGAATTCTGTTACATGCCATTTTTTTAACATAAATATTTTTTGGCATTTCTCCACAACATTTCTCTTTGCCGTTTCAGCTACACATAATCGGAGACCAAAATTATCCAAGTATGGCTTCATTTTTTATCAATCTTAGAGATGGAGCTTGTACCGGGTTAGACGTCACAATACGTTATGGGCACGGCCCAAGCACGACAATCATGTCTTGCCTGGGCCATCCTATGTCGTGCTCGCTTATGTAACTTTTGGGCATGACACACCCAACACATCATTATTTTTTCGACCTATGGTCTGATGTTTGCCATCCTCGAATCTTGTTGTGGGATTCGGGGGGATGGGATGGGACTGAGTCATATTCCTTGCCATCATGCCAGAATGGTGTCCTGGTAGGCATGTTGCCCCTGCTTGTTATGGAGCGACACAACAACACATTCGTGTAGTTACATTGCTCGGCAATGGAGTATCACACCTTTTGGTGTACTGGCAGCGCGTCGCGTGGCTTAACACGCCATGTGTGTTGTCTCGTCGGCGCGATCAGACCAGGCTATGTCGAGCCCCACACAGCTAGCGAAAAAATATTTTTCTACTAAAAAAGCCACTATCTCCTCGTACTTTTTTCCTTCATCACACAAATAACTTTCAATCTCTCATTCTCTCAATCCCTTGCTCTCGAGTGTCAACCTCTTTCACTATACTTTCTTCTCCATTCTCCTAGTCATAATTAAGCTCCCAAAGTTATTAATTTTAGTATATTGGTAAGTATATTTAACTTTTTATCCTTTTAAATATTCACATATTTTTTTTAAGTTTGAGCATAAATACTTATTTTATGAAAGAAGTGAAGAATTATCCAAAGTTTCATATTCTTTCGTACAAATATATTAATATATTATTTATATATTAATTATTAAAAATATTTTAAATTACTAATTCTCTTTATTACATTGCATAAAGTATCTTACGCCATTAACATTATTTGAAAAATTGATCCATTTCAACATGGATATTATGGATATGGATTTTTGTATGGGTGTATGGACAATATAGTACTCGTTATGATAGTGGTATAAATTCTAACTCTATAGTGGCACTCGGACATCCTTGCCAATCATCTTGAGACATTGAAAATATAGCTCCATTAAGAAAGTCTTCAACTACTCCAATTAGTTATATGGCAAATTTAACTATTAATCTTAATTTGCTTCAGGTTTTGGGTCCCACACCGCATACTCGACCTTTAAATACTCCAATCAGAACCATTGGGTATGATGAGGTCATAAACACAAAAAATAGAAGAAATCCAAAGTTAGCGAAGTTTGAATTTGTTTTGAAAAATTTTTTTGATAAAAATGGTCCAAAAAAGATAGAGCTATTTGCAAATTTTGCAAAACTAAATATGATACCAACCGTCAACTTTTCTCAAGGCAATGACCACTTCCATGACATTTGAAAACCTATCCTATGGAAATTAAAGAAAAAAATTTAACAAGTCAATTACCACAACAAGCTCAACAAGTGAATCATGATCATGGAATGATCGAGAGCTCAGTATTTAAATGCAACCAAGAACACATGTATGAAGATTCAAGATTTGTTATACATGTAGAAATGCAATACTCATTTGCCAAAAATCCTAATTTTTTTTTTGTATTATAAACAAAATTATGTTCTACTTGCTTTCAAAACTATTAGTACAGAAATCATTAGACAAGATATAATTAAAACATTACATACGAAAAAAGTTGAATTAATTAAGTCTTTTATAGATTATAAAAGAATTCTTAGTTTAACTTGTGATATATGGACTTCTTTAAATAATGATAGATTTTTGTGTGTTAGTGTACATTGAATTGATATAAGTTGGGTATTGCAAAAAATAATAATTGCATTTAAACCACTTGTTTGCAAATTGCAGACAAGGTTATTTATGAATATTGTCTTAAAAAACAAAGTATTATGTCTTACACTTGATAATGTAAGTTCTATAATATTGTTGCATGATTCTTAGTCGAAAGAGTGAATCCTCCATTAAATGAATGTTCTTTTCGTCAAAGATGTGCATGTGATGTTATTATCTTATTTATTAAGATAATACTAGAAGAAGATATTGAGGTTGTTGGTATTATTAAAGCACTAATAACTAATATACGTCATTTTGGGCCTAGAAAAGACAACACTTTAAAGATATTTGTAGGTATTTTATTTTTAAGTTTAAAAACATTAAACATAGAGCTTAGTACAAGATGGAGCAATACATTTGATATGCTTAGAAATTACATTGCATATAAATAATCAATTGATCATTATGTATTAATTGTAATTCGAAGCTCGATGATTCGAATAATTGAAGCCTAATAGAAAAATGTTGGGGTAGTTACGAAATATTTATAATGTCACCATAGAATTTTATATTGTTTACTCACCCACTTCAAATTTATTAATTAATCAACTTAATAAAATGGTAACTTGTTTTAAATAGAAACATGATTTCTCTAATGAATTTGCTATAATATTTTATAATATAAATAAAAAATATTGCAGAAATTTTAGCAATGATAATGGATAAAAAATATAAGGGTTAGGATCCTAGATGATATATGATAGATCATAGAATTTTTTTAATAATTATATTTGAAGCCATCCTCATTTAAAAATCGACGAATTTATTAATCCAAATTATGATTATGAAAATATAATATATCGATTATATTATATCTATGACACAAAATTTGGTATACATACACCTGAAGCATCTTCTTCATCAAGGCTCCAAGTAGCGCCTGAATCTAACAACTTATTATCTCGATTTCTTTCTTTTATGGGGGGAGTAGTAGGGCAAAAAATTTGGTCCAAAGTTCTTTTTTATCCATCATTCTTGCAATGACTACTTGAATACTTATCTTGTTCAACTAAATGTGATCAAGATATTGATGTTTTGAACTGGTGGAGATTAAATAGTCATATGTATTCAATGCTCTCCATCCTAGCTCAGATCTTTTAGCTATTTTGATGTCTGAAGTAGTATCAAAATAATATTTTTCTACAAATTCTGGTACTAAACGAAAGAAGAAATAGAATGAATAATCAATCAATGGATACTTATATTTTATTAAAATAATTGGTATATGCTGATGATAGAATACAAGGTCAAGAATTTATATTGTCATATTATGATAAAAGCGATCTTTATAACTAATGGTGATTGATGAATCACTTTATTAATATACTTTCTTTTTTTAATATTTTGTAATCTATTTATTATATAGTGGACATGTAGTTTAACCCCGTGAACGTAGGTTAACTTTTAGCCGAACTATGTAAATCTCGGTATTGAATCTATTAATTACTATTTTACTATATATTGTATATATTATAACTATATACAATATATCATATCACTATATATAATAATTATAATATAGTAAATTACCAATATAAAATAATAAGATATTAGTATATAATTACATAATAAGTTTATAGTTATAACTTATAACTTATAAGACTAAAAGATTATAAGAATTGAAGAAGGAAGCGTGTAGAACACAATAAGTATATAAGTTATTAAATAATAAACTATAAATATTATAAGTTATGTTTATAATTTGAGAAAAGCAAGCGTGTAGAACACTTTCAGTCTAACGCGTGTAGTGCACAAAAAAATAACGTATTTTTTGTATAAAATATTTTAATCATTTATACAGAAAGTGTCGACATTTTCTATAAAAGTGCGCTAAACATTCTTTTTTCTCTAAGAACTTATATCAATATCTTATATAAAATGAACAGATAATAAATTATAATATTATATACTTATAAATTTATAGTTTTATTCTCATAAAATTTATGTTATATTTATGATTTTACTCTTAAATATTAATATGTTAAAATTTAAAAATGAATAAAATATTAACTTTTAGAAAATAAAGAAAAAAATGATGGGAAATCGTGTTGGGCCAAATCAAGCCAATGAAGAAATATTTTTTTAGCATAGCACATGAATAGACACGAAAATTTATCTATGATCAATCTTATATGTATGGTCAATGATTCTAGTCGCTAGGTAGTTGTTAATATTGATTATTGTAGTTTTTTTTTTTTTGGGTACCTCTGAGGGGCCCCCGGTATCCAGGGCTACTAGCACCTGACTAATCCGGAGTCGAGGTGAAAGAGCAGAAGTGGTATTCCTTGGCCAAATTGGCGACTCCGGGGCTCGAACTCGGGGCTACTAGCTCCCGGTCTCTCAACCCGGGACACACCCTTGCTAACCAGGTGTGCCAACCAAACTTGGTTAGTGGTTGCTATGCTTTGACTGTGAGCAAATATATCCACCTGTAAGCTCTTTTTTGTGTGGAAGTGTAACTGGGCACATGGACATGTTGGGGGTGGGTATGAGTTTGATAGGCGTTGATTTGGATCTGAAAAGATAAAAAAAAGTGTTCATAAAGTTTTGTATTTGTACAATGTATTATTGTAAAATGCATATATTATTATTATTTGTCATTAAGCTTTAGTTTTCAAGGTACAGATATCGTAGATTTTTTAAATTATATTTGTATTACTTATTATATATTTTCGTAAAATCATTATTTAAATGACTCGTATTTAGATTTTAATATATTTATTAGATTTTTTAATACAAGATTTAAGTCATTGACTAAAGTTAAGAATATCAATGGCACTTTCGTACCATATTTCACTTCATCCAATTTTAAAAGTCTTTTTATTCAATAAATTATATATGTTAGAATATTTATCCAAGATATAATTTACAGATTAATATTTGGCACTTTTAAACAATAAAAGATATTTTTAAACTATTTTTTAGAGAAAAATGTGAAGATTTGATATACTTAGACGAAACATGGACAAATATAATATTTTCAGAAGTGAGCGGTCTAAACTTTAAAGATTAAGGTTCTATTTTGATGCTCTCTAATTTTGAAATATTTAATCATAATATTTTTTATTGATGAATTATTCTATAAATTAATATTTTATACTAATTTTTATTTGATGAAATTATAATATATTATATAAAAATATCATAAAATAATTATCTATTCTTATTTTTGTAATTTTTTCCTTTTTTCTCTTTTATTTTTTAGTTATAACATATTTCAAAATATGATCTAACAACTTAGTTTTTATGTCGAAGAAAAAATATTTTAAGATATTTTTTAAAAATGTCTTACTATATTTTTTTTAAAAAACGTCGAAAACATTTGCCAAACTCCATAACACGCTCTAAAAGTTGAGTTACGGAAACATTAAAATCAAAGTTTAATTTTGTAAAGCTTTGAATATTATAATGAAATTTAAAGTTTTTTTAACTCTCCGCGTCCTCCATTGAACTTGAGCTCATGAATTAATTTGAACTTTCTTAATACTATAATTAGATAAAAATGATAATTTAGGCAATGAAAAATGGAAATAGGTCACTCTCAGGTATAATAATTAAAGAAAGACTACTACACATCCAAACAACTCATCAAGAGTGGATGGTGGAACATTGATGCAACCTCGTCCCTCCAATGTGTACGTTCTATTCCTTGCCCCATATCCATTAGTAATCCATTGCCATAGCTCATGGCTTGTCCTCTAAAATAGCCATCCAATCCACTCCAGTTATGTTGCTTTCTCATATTGCGTGTCGAACTCTAAAACTAATCCACTTCCATTAAATATCAAATTAATTATATATTAATTGCTATGAACATCGATAGATTAATTAGATTAAAAATCATAATTATGCATAAATTAATTAAGAAATATATCTAGGGGAAAAAATTAAGGCGTTGAAAGAAAATCTTTCTTAGATTCCTAAATGTTGAATTGGCACATATAATTAATCAACAAATTTCAGAAACTCTATAAAAAAAAGAGAAAGATGTGATGCCCGTAGATCAAAGTAATGCGAATCCGATGATTTTTAACGTAGAAATCTACTGTTTAAGTGTATTTTTAATTAAAAAATCTTTATTACTTTTTTGGATAATTTTTTGGACATCTATATATATATTTTTAAAATTTATATTTATGATAATATTAGAAAATATTTTATTATATAAATTAACATCAACTACATCTTATATACGGTAATATTATTATTTATGATATATATATAATTTTGTTCATATTTATTTACAAAACTTTTTAAAGTAATTATATATATATTAAAATATTTAAAATATAATAATATATATTTACAAAATAGATAAATTTTCAAATTTAAAGACTACTATTTTTTTTTTAAAATTATTTTTTTTATGTCGAATGGAGTCGATATTTTAGATTTTCATATTTTTTCCTTATACCCGTAGTACGGGTGGCATTTTTCATAAAGTATTTTAAGGCAATTTCGCCTTTAAATATTACGTACTGTTCTGAACGCCATTTCGTGGAAGGAACTCATGGCAAAGCCACGTGAAAAGGGATCTTAGGCATCTAATTGATTGGATCGAAATATATATCTCATCGATATGAACATAGCCATAAAACATATATTTATATTTTATAATCGTACCTAGCGGATTCTTTGCAATGGGGGCAAAACCATTGGTAAGTGCCAGCGATCAGTGCCCTCAACTGACAAGGCCATGCAGTCTGTCATCCCCAAAGTCGGACGCAAGATGCATCTTATTCTAGCTCAATTTTTTTCGTTCAAGTACGCGAATCTTATTATTATTAAAAGTCAATGTGCGGGCTAACAAATTTGATTTATTTAAGAACAAGTCTTCCAAAGTTTTGCTTTACTGCAAACTGAAAGCATCATCACTTTAAGTAACTATTTGTTGGTATGCCCATGTGTTTACAGTAAAGCTAAAGTACATGCAATAAGTTAATTACATTAACTAATTGGTTAGCGGATTACAAGTTCTAAATTTGAACTTTAGAATCAAGCTTCACGATGAACTCTCGTTTTGAGTCAAATTTTCTTAGGCACGAGCATATGGTGGACTTTGGATCATATGGTTAAAAAATGAGGTTGAAATTACTTATGTATTCATATTGCCGATTGGGAATAATATACAGATTTCACTAGACAACATTGCTGGCAATTATAATGTCTCAAAATTTGACCTTTGCCATATGACAAAGCCTTCTTTCTTAGGCATTATTATTATACATTATTTGATCAAGATTGATCAACAATGATGACACATCAACAAAAGAAACAAACATAAAAATATAGTTGACGTAGATGTGAAAATTAATAGTAAACTAATGTTAACATTCCAATTGTATCTCCAAAGTATAGACTACAAATAGTATTTAAACTAATACATAGTATAACTCAATATTCGACAAATGATATATAATATAATGAATCATAAAAATAAGTTCTTAACCATGTGCAACAACAATCAGAGCCTCATCGTCATACACATTATCAATCAACTAAGTAAGAAAATAATTACTTGTAGGAATCAATGTAGGGGAAGTCCTTTCTCGCAAGCTTTTGAAATGCTTATATGAATAACATAATAAGAAGTATAGATTATTCATTTTAGAAGAAGCATATCATTTTCTTTATTTAACAATAAGTTAGTGTAGCAATAGAATGACATATATGTCAATATAGATAGACAATAGAACATAATCAAATTTAATCGATAATTCGGTGGAGCGACATTAAATCATTTGTAAATGATATAAATAATGGTGAGAATCGATAGCCGAACATCATTACTTTAATTTAATGATCAATGGAGGTATATTAGCATATGGACAATATTTCGGTAGGATGTGACGACAACAACAGTATGAATCGAATAAATCATTCGGTAACATAACACAATAAATCATGGAATGAACTTTATTTTGAGCATACATGTTTCATGTGAATTCCAAAAGGTAATATGGTAATATAAAATCAAGTCGATGGATAGTAATAATCATTGAATCGATATTTGGTAATTCTTTGATATCACTTATTTGATAGCATTAATCATCAGTCACCGAGTCAATATTTGATAATCCTTGATGTCATTCTTTGATGACAATAATCATATATCACTGTCCTTTCTTTAATAGCAATGATCATAAGAAATTGTTCTTTCAACTTCTTTGATTTCTTTATAATAAAAGAACTCTTCGCTTTATAGGGTATATCATAAAAAAAATATAACTATATGTCATAGGTCAGCAGAGGATCAAACTACGACAAGTGTTCTTTTCTTAGGGAAGGATGCATCACATAACTTGTCTCGAATCTTTTTCGTCATACAAGGTGATATTTCACACAAGAAGAATAGTGGCAACGATGTTTTGCCTTCACCAGCAATGTAGTGTCATTGTGTTGGCTTTAGTTACACTACTTGCCCTTCAGTATCGATAAATCGATAATAATTACTCCAATGCATATGTATAGCATGGCCTCATATTGCATTATTTATCTTTATTAGTGTGGGATCAGAATGACACCAAGGGGAGGGGGTGAATTGGTGTATTAAAAATTTTCTCTCATTTTATTTTGACAGATGAATTATATTAGCGGAAGCATATATATGTAGTTATAAACAAGTAGAGAGAAGAGAGAGAACAGAGAAAAATAAACAGACACACAAACACAAAGTTTGTTGCCGAGGTTCGGTCGAACTCCTGGCCTACGTCTCCGCTCCGGTCTTCTCGCACCCGAGATCTCCGGAGATCACTAACTCCTTCTTCAAGGACGAAAGCTCCCTCACAAATTTCTTCTTTCTTTCTCGAGGACAAGGAGACAACCACTTACAATTCACTCAAGAACTCTCAAACCCTTCTATCCAGGATTTTTCACTCGAATCTCAAAAGGGGAACTAAGGCTTTCTATCGCTCAATGCTCTCACTGAGTATTTTGCCAAAGTTACATTTCAAAACTCTTAGAATTATAATATATACTCTGCACTAACGACCTAATTCTCTCACTCAGAAAACTAGTTGTTAATGCAAGTACAATACCTTCACCTACTCCTCGGTCGTCCACTACTCCTGCCTCGGTCGACTGCTGCTTTGGTGAAGTCTCCACTTGAACTGTCGCCTGGTGCTTCGATCATCCACCGCTCACCCCCGGGCGTCCGCAGCTTCAGGTACCGAAGCCTTTCTCCCTCAATCAAGTTCCTTCGATCGTCCGTCACCACCTGTGACCGCCCGATCTTGACGTGAGTNCGCCACCATCTGTGGCTGACCTGCTTGACATTGTGTCATCCTTCTTCTTCAACTGCTCTAGTCGTCCATTGATTGCACCTCAATCACCTCGGACGCCCACTTCTGGCATTGAAGATTCGTCAAGATCCTTCGGTCACTCGTGGCACCTTCTGTCGACCGACTTGACCCGTGCCATATCCTCTGGCACATCTGTGGTCGCTCACTGATTCCTCCTGAATCCTTGGGGCATCCACTGCTCCTCTTCGTGGATACTTCGGGTGTCCGCTCATTCCACACTGAGATCCTCGGATGTCCGCTCCCTCCTCTATCAGTACTTTGGTCATCCGTTCACTTCCCAATGAGATCATCGGACGTCCGCCAAAGCTTCCTCTGATAGGTCTTGGACGTCCGCACATTTCCACTGAAACCTTCGGACGTCCATTCTCTTCTCCTAACATTCTCTGGACGTCCACTGACATCTCACCAAATTCCTTGGACGTCCATTCCTTCTTCTGTCAGATATACTGGTTGACCGCTACTTTGTCTCTTCAGCCTTCGGATGACCTCTGACACACCATCGGTCGTCCGATCTCCAATCTCCATCAGTTCTGACAAACTCATGGACGTCCGCTTGTCTTCTCACCAAGACTCCGGACGACCTTTGTCTTCACCTGATGTCCACCGATTGTCTGCAGCTTCTACTAGAGCCTTTAGACATTCACTCCAGCCTTGGCAATCTTCTGGTCGTCCACTGTCTCCACCCTGAGCCCTTTGGACGTCCATTGCCTTCATCCTCAGATCTTCGATCGTTCGCTCTTCAACTTCGGACGACCTCTCCTCTGCTTAGCCAAGACCCTTCTTCGACTAAGTCTTCACTGGGCGTCTACTTATCATTGGACCGCATGTTCTCCATCCTTTGGTTATAGGGGTGATACCTTCGATCGCCCATTACTTATCATCGGGCGACCTCTCCTGTTAAGTCCTTCTCTTCGATCGTCCTCTCTATATCTTTGGTCGACCGTTCAAACTCTGAATCCTCTTCACATGTCTCCTTTAATATTTGTCGACCACTTCATATGCTTAGGACGACCACTACACACGTAGAGTTCTTTTGATATGTCTTATATGTGCATAGGTCGTTCGTTCTTTAACTTTGGTCGACCTTTCCTAGTCTGAACCTGAATATCCTATTTCAAAAATCAGCTCAACAAGTTCATCAGTTCAAACTAAGTTCCCTTACAAATTTGTGATCATTAAAATAATTTCGGGATCCTAAATTCAACAATTGGTCTATTAATTATTTTTTGAGTTTGCTGAATTCAATGACCATGATATCATATGAGTAGGTTAAAAAAAGCTCCATGATAAATTTCGAGAAACTTTCAAGTCATACATAAGCCCGCACAGATCGAAATAACTCACGAAATTAGATATGATGATACATTATCGAGATTCATAAGAATTATGGAAACAATAATTTTCCTTTATGGATTAATTCATAAAATATGAATTGACTATTAATCATCCTCAGGATAACACTATTCAAGTAATAATATAGAGATATTATGGGACTGCGATATATTGAGAATGATAATTCATGTAGAAATACTATTGTGATGATTTTAAAATTCAAAATAATATATCATGGGTAAATTATGATAAGGATGAATAAACTACTTCAAATAGAAATAATGCAACTAAACTAAATTATCAAGTAATCAGAATAACTAAAACAAATTATCATCACAATAAATCACTATATATTTATAATCTCATAATTAAATTAACTAACTAAATTGTACATGTGAAAACATAAGTATTAGCTTGTTTGACCACTCTATGAGCCCAACATTGTTGTAAGTGAATAAATAAATTAGATTTTCTCGGCTTCATTTTCTATTTATAATAATAAATAAATATTTTTTCGCTCCATTTTCAATTGATATTAATAAATAAATCAATAATAATAATAATTCCCTAGCCTCACTTTCAGCTAATTCTAATAAATAAATAAAATAAATAATAACTTTTTGTTGGCTTTGTTTATAATTTCTCGACTTCATTTCCAATTAATTCAAACAAGTAAATAAAATAAATGATAATTTTCTAGATAATTTTCTAATTAATTTACACAAGTAAATAAAACAAATAATAAATTATCGGCTCTATTTCTAATTAGTTCTATAAGTAAATAAATACATAATATCTTTTGCTCCATTTTTAATTAATTATAATATGTAAATAAAGTAAAGAGTAACTTTTTTTTACTCTTTTTCTAATTTTTTCATTATGTTTCTATTAATTTAATTTCTGACAAAGAGAATTGTAGCTGACTTATTAAACATGTAAGTTTGATAGGATTAACAGTTGTTGAGACATTTCGAAATATAATCTCTAATTAAATTACTCATGGATGATAAAAGTACTAACATAGTGATCAAATTGGTCAAACGAGCGATTATTGCAGTTGTAAGTTGTGACCAACTTGATCACTCTCTCGTCAAAGATAGCGCACGCCAACAGACCAATGAACACGGAGGCGTCGAGATCGTTGGAACGTTGAGACGGATGCAACGACCGCATGATTTTGTCAGGTGAGCAGCCGAAAGACGGGATTACGCGGCTACATATAGGTACCAAACACGCGCAATAAACTCCATGCGAACCCTTCTTCTTTCCCATTCTTCCAATAACAAATATGACCTTAATTTTTTCGTTCAAAAGTAATTGACACGTACAAACAAAAAAAAAGTTTTACACGTCCATTGAAGCACATCCAACTAAATCGTGTCAGATTTTCTTATATATTAATATCATTTTTAATCTAATGAATATTATATTATAATATAGTCAATTCATGGATATTTCTTTTACTATTTTTGGTTCTACATCTTTTATAGTTAATTTTAAAAAAGAATTAGAACGATTTAAACATTCTAACCTCGATTTCGCGGGATAATTTTTTATGTCTCAATTAATACGAGGTCCGAATGGAGACAGATTTTTCCGATCTAAATTTCGCATTGATCACGGGTGACCGTTAGTACCTATTTTTCTTGCTCTTATTCTCTGCCAAACTAGAAGGTAAAGTTTAACCATGAATTTTCACATAGTTTTAAGTAATCTTATAGAAAAATTCATTAAACAGTATCAAGTTATCTTTTTTAATAGTAATTCTACTTTTTTCTTTTCAATCATATCCGTCTATTTTGATAAAAATAAACTATTACGAAAATGGATTCTTAAAAGAAAGAATTTTAAAAAAGTAATTCATTTTTTTATAGATGCTTTTAAATATAAAAGAAAAAACTGTGTTGAGAATATAAAAATGATAAATTAACGAGAGAAAATAATTTTTTTTGTTTGAAAAGATTAAAGTTCTTATTTTAATTCTTAACATATTTTTTATCAATAATAAATCACTTTTGGTTGACTGATTTTTTTATACTTATCAAACAATAAAAAAATGAGAAATTTATCTTTTATAAAATAATTTTATCAAAATAAATGGAGCCAAAGTTATTTTTGAATAAATTATATCGTCTTTTACGGCACATAAGACCACTCATTTCTTCCTTCTTTTGTTCACTCCACCAAGTTCGATCAATCTCCTTCGAACCAGATTCTAACCATCGGTTTCTCCTAAACCGGATGGTTTGCCCGGTCTGGTTTAACGACATTGGCCAGCCCTAATCCCGTCTTCCCAAATCAGCAATATCCTATCGAGTTATTAAAAGGACGTTTGAAAATTTTATAATATTTTTCGACATTTTAAAAAACTATAATAAGTGCCATATTCTTTTAAAGAAAAATATAGTATCATAGTAAGCGTCATATTTATAATATTTTTCCAATTTAAATGGTTATTAAAAATTTCGACATAAAAATATTTTATAAATACGTTATAACTACAAAATAAATAGAGAAAATTTATTAAAATAAGATGAATATAAGAGTAGATAATTATTTTATGATATTTTTTCATTAATATATTTTTATTTGATCAAAAAAATAATATTAAACACATTTTATAAAATAATTTGTCCACAGTAAATATTAGTTAGGATGTAATGGTTAAATGTTTTAAAATTATAACATGCAAAAATGACCTGAGTCGAAATCTCATCGGCAATGTTTGGCAGCACGAACCGAAGTTAGAACCGACTTCAGTTCCAGCCTGGTTCCCCAAGGCTGTGTTTGGGATCAGAACCCCAGGTGGAACCTCAGCGTTGTATCCATCGGCTTAGTTTGGCAAGTAGAACCGGAGGTTCTCCGGGTTCCGATGAATAGTTTGATTTGATAGATTAATTCTAATTGTGTTTGGATGAACTAAAAATGTAATGATTATAGATAAGTTCTAAGAGTGCTTGGATAAAAAGTGAGAACAAAAAATATAAAATATATATTTAATAATAATAAGTTTAATTTGAATTTAAAAATTATAATAAGTAATATAAATTCATATCATAAATTAATATTTTCATAAAAATAAGTTTTATAAAACATATCGGCTAAAA